>CALSBV010000422.1:2883440-2902563 GCA_943590825.1 Bovichtus diacanthus
TGTGTGTGTGTGTGTGTGTGTGTGTGTGTGTGTGTGTGTGTGTGTGTCATAGTGCAGATGTTAGTGTTCAGGCTATGTGCCTGTGGGTCAGTGTGACACAGTGATCATGGTCTGAATAATTAAAGCTGGTTTCTGTCAAATCACATTAACTTCTTTAATACGGCATTTATCAGCTCGGCCACAGCAGGTCACTGGTTTCCAATTAGTTGGAAAACTGCACACCAGATCATCCCTCAGATTGTGACTCATCACATCGAAAGGGAAAACGTTGAGCCTAATTAATTAAGGAAACAAGTAAGATTTTTTTCTGTCATGGTTTTATTATGCTGCAATAACAATGATATTGAAAGGAGTGTTTGGTAATATCAATATCATGTCTCCCAGCATGAAGTAGTTTTGCGACGCTTTCCCCAATTAACTTCTATTATAAGTAGTTCTATATTTATGTAGCTGTGTAAATGCATGAGCTACAATTAAATACTGTGAAACTCAGATTTAACTATGACATTTTTTTTTTTTTATGTACAGACAGACCCACCCCTGGGACTGCACATTGTTCCAATAAACATTATTCCGAAACCCCAATAGTATGAAAAAACCTCCCATTGGTATGAAAGCCCGTCATCTTGAAAACAGATCCATACGAAGGCCCATTGCTCCAAACATACTCACTCTTCCTACTTCCTGGCTAATTCAAACCCCTCATAAAAGCACAACGTATTATTTTTACACTTTCATTTTTGCACGGATTAAACAAACAATATATAATAATTATAATCATGATGAATGATGATAATTAGTGAGCTTAACGGGATTGTTCTGATTTCTTTAAGTGGGGTTGTATGAGGTAGCCTACCTTACTTTACCTTTCTGTTTTATTTTGGTAGCTTGAACTAGGAAGTGAAGAGGCCATTTGTTTTTACGCCACAACACTGCCAAGCTCTGTAGGATCATATTTTCAGACCTTCATTTTAAGGGATTATTATAAGAACATTTTAAATGGTTGACCAAGTGCATATTTCTAAAGGGAAATACACTCAAGTCCTTTGGTATATCAGTTTTTATTTGTTCGATTTATATTCTAAAAATGTTTTAATTTATATTCTACATTTTACACAATTGGTAATATCATCTACATTTAGCAAAACATTGTTTTTATCCCTTATTTGTTTATCAAATATTTTTGATAAGATTTTTTACGTTCAACTCATGTTTATTTACATTTAAAGTACATTGTATTGTGCAATATTTAGCTTAATATAGGTGTATTTTGGATTATTACAAAAGTTTAAAGGGAACAGGAATCAAATACCTAAATTCTTATTTGAAATTGCAATAATTATTTTTCTTATTACGTATTTCTGCTAAGTAGAGGCACTGTCTTTGGCTGTTAATTGGAAGATAAAAGTTATTTAATTTGTTTGTTTTTTTCACTGCAACATACATCACTGCATATTTGAAAAAAAACTAGAGAGAAAGAGGATGTTTTATATGCAGGGAGAAAAAGCCAGACAGAAAAGTAGAAGTTGAAAAGGAGGAGAGAGAGAGAGAAGGGAAAGGAAATCAAGACATAGTGAAAATGACACATAAATGGGGAGAGAAAAGAAAGACTGGTAATTAATAGAGGGACAAACTTTTAAATGTTTTTAAAACAGAAAGATATAATGATATTATGACATAATGATATAAACATAGTGGACAGATACTTAGACAAACATAGAAAGCAATGAAGAAAGAATAAAAATAAAAATGGACAGGTGGAGGGTGAGACAGGAAAGAAAGAAAAGAGAGGTTAAGACAGTGAGAAATGACACACTTGACATTTACCTTCCATAGTCTTCAGTAAACAAGAACAGGGGGGATGATCAGGGGAGAGAACGAGATGGAAAAGGGTGAATGAATATGTGACTGTTAACATGCAGCTGAACAAATATTGAATATATGCCGGACTTCAGAATTCATCATGTACTGTCCTCCAACAGAGAGTCAGGACTCACATCTGATGCCATATCCTTCACATTTGACATATGTTTAACTTCTTGCTACGCCCACATTAAAAATAATTCTAAAATGGAAAATCCATCACATTCTAGATCCCTGCCTGTGATAATGTATGTGTGTGTGTGTGTGTGTGTGTGCGCGTGTGTGTGTGTGTATGTGTGTGTGTGTGTGTATCACAGGGCTCTAAATTAGTGTCCTTGAATTTGCACGTCCTTGTGAAATTGCACTGCATGACCACCAAGCTTCTTCTTCTTCTTGGTTTTGTTTGAGGCAAAAATGCATTTTGTTTTATTTATTTTATCCATAACTTTGCTGTCATAAATGCTGGTGCGACGGAGCCCTGAAGGGCGTGGGTCCTTCTTCATCAACCACATCTTCAGACAAGAATGTCCATATTAGACAATTTGTGAAAAAAACAAAACAGATTACATTCAATCACGTTTTTGAACATTTTAAAAAGTCAATTTCTACCATCATCTTTTTATTAAAGGGAAAACCACTTTAAAATACATTGTAACACTTTAAAATGTCCTCAGGTTTAAACTTTAAGTTTAAGTTTAATCCAAGTCATTAATCAAGTAATTTTACTATATCACTCAAAAGTAAGTAGAGTATGGTACTGTATATAAAGCATAATAGCAAAGCAAAAAAGGTGGCATAATAATAAGCAGCAGAATAAATATGGATGTACTTGACTGCATGTTTGTATATATACATTTCTTTATGTTTTTAAGTGTTTTGTCTATTCATCTTTATTGGCCTTTGTGTGTTTGTAAAATGAAGGTGTGTAACTGGATAGGTGTGTCTCATTGGCTCTCTGTGTGTGTGTGTGTGTGTGTGTGTTAATGTGCTGTTTACTTTCCTCGGAGAGGTGAGTAGTCACTGATTCAGCAGAAATGCCCAGCGTGGGATGAACTCTCTCAGCGGTCGTACAGGAACACACACACACACACACACACACACACACACACACACACACACGCACAGAGAGAAAGAGGGAACCCACTTTCCCATTTCTACCACTCTCCCCTCAAACACACACACACATCTTTATACACACATCCCCTGTCAGAAGACCACCAAAGCCTACATATCTGTATTATTTTCTCCTACAGTCTTTCATACTTGTCTGTGTTTCGCACCTCGCTCCCTTCAGTCCTCAATTCTTTGCTCTCTCTCTCTCCCTCTCTCTCTTTCTGTAAAGTCTCTTCCTATCCAAAACAGAAAACCAGACAGGCCGGAGGCTGACACGAATCTCACTGTGAACACTGTGTGTGAAGGCAGTTTTACCTTCCTCCCTGAATGTTTGTTTTCGGTGTTTACCACCGGTGAGTGTGGGTGTATGAATGTGTAATCATCTGTACAGTATAGAGTCCATTTATGACCATTTAAATGTCTATGTGTAGTCAGAATAACTAGTTTTTTTTCTCTACATGCATCTCTAACAAGTGTTCTCCTGCATTTCTGTGTGGAAATACATTTCAACCTTGAAGTCATTTTCTTATGAAGGACAGGAAGGGGCATGGAGGGGAAAAAAATCTATATAATATATATATCCTTTATTTAACCAGGTAAAAGCCTCAATGAGATTAAAATCTCTTTTTCAAGACTCAAAAAGGGCATGAACATTGTTTCCACAGTAATCACAAAACAAACACACACATACAACTGTCACACACTACAAAATGAATGAGCATAATATCCAGTTAATATGCAATATTGAAAACAGTTAAAGTGCATAAAACAGGCACAATTTATAATCAGTGAGAGATCAAAAGCAATCACATCGACCAAGAGACCTATTTTTTTATATATGGGTCAGGGAAAGAAAACAGATAAATATGTTCAGCGTTCTCCCAGGAAACTTTTAAGTTCCCTTCCAAAGATTTCAGGTAAGAAAAAAAAAAAAGAAGGTTATTGTTCTTCTGGGTCAGTGCAGCACCATGGACACAAGACAACAAGATGTTCATTTGTATTAGGAAATTATTTTTGAGATAATTAAGACATCAGTTGTCACAGTTTTCTTATTAGTGAAAGACATCTGAAGCCCCACCTCTAATTCGGCAGCTCCAGAGACGGACCTTACCTTCAGTTAGTGGCTCTTATCCCGGCTACTGTAGCTGCTATATTTTCGCAAAAATACATGCAAAAGCGCCCTCAGTTTAACATTTTGCACCCTCAGTTAAAAATTGAATCACAATGTTAAGCGCAAGGTGGTTGGATTGTGTTGGTGTCTCCATGCACACCTTCTATTTTGATTAATGTATGTGCATAGTACAAATAGGCGGGGGTGTAGGTAAATATAGATCAGCGGGTGTGGAGATTATTTAATATTCTCTGAGCCAGTCACATCACTGGCTCGGCAACAGCTGTGCTAATCACAATTAAATATAATAATGACAACTCAGCAAATGTCTGAATGGTTCAAAACATGAACACACATCTATGTAAATCTGGACCCAAGGACAGGTGAAAAGGCAGTTACTAAGTTTTAGTTAAAAGTAAAACAAATTGATTTGGTGAAACCGGTTGTTTGATTTTATCGGACCGACGCTATTTTAGCAATAATTCCATGTATCTTACCTACTTATCTACGCTACTTTTGCTAAAAAAAGACGCTATGATGCGCGCTAACCGGACGTCTCCGTCATAAAAAAGATAAAAGTTTGAGATATAACCCACATGTCTGATGTGTACAGAGGTCTGTGTAGTTATATGCCTGCTGTCGTTCCAGGTCATTTTAATGAAGGTAAACACAGTGTACTGTGCTTCCTTCAGCATTAATCCGTTGTTGCAGTATGTCTGCAGCAAGCATTTCATAACTCTGAGTCAATGTCTTTATATTTGAGACCAATTCCATAATTAAATTCTATGTGCGCTCCAGTTTCGTGGTTAGTTCCATGTACCCGGATTACGAAGTAAGTACGTTGTACGTGCTTTTTTTTTTCTTACCTGACATCTTTTGTGAGGGAACACAGAAGTTTTGCGAGGGAACACAAAAGTTTCTATGGGGAACACAAAAGTTCTTATCGTTTGCTTTGTCACCCAAACTGCACTGATACTGAACCATTTGTTAGAAACTGAACTGTACTTTCTCCCTTCTCTGTTTGTCTCATTTCCCTTCCCTCCATTATTTCGTTGTCTTCATGTGCTTGGTCGTATTCGGGGCTGCAGGATATCAAACCCAGGTGACGGTGCTATCCACTGATCCACCAAATCATGTGCATTTTAAAAATATATAATAGATATTGTGAGGCCTATATTAGATGCCTCTAATACCTGTTCTGTGTTCGAAGTCCTGATTATGCGGTGCCTCATGTCATGAAATGGTCGGTGACTCTGACATTCGGCCCATACACCATGACATACACCTGCTTGTGTTGGATGTGAAACAGTCATGTCCCTGAACTGAAGCGACATCTTGAAGCTGAAAAGGCTACATGTGTACATTTATTCGTGTGAACTCTGGGCTGCAGAAAGCCTGCCCCTTGATGAATCTGTAAATAATCTGATTTGTCCTAGTTTAGATAGCCATTAGGGGAACGACATGAAACGCTGTAATGTGTCTCAGTTATGCTCATCAAAGAGTTCTGCATCGTAATCCGCAGAGTTTCTTAAATCCCCAATTAATTTTAAACATATGTGCTCTAATTTACACAGTTACACATGTGCATGAACCGCTAGCTCTGTGACGTTTCGTACTAGTCTCCGAAGAGGTGTTTATTCACCTTATTGGTGAGCATATCAGGATCCTTTTTTTTACATTATTTTTAAAGGACCCATTCGATGTTTGCACTTAAAATTGATACCACTCTCAGCTAGCCTGGCCCTGTCCAAAGTTTAAAAAAAGATCTGCCTACCAGCCCCTCTAAAACTGACCAATTGACATGCTATATATTGTTTCTTAAATGATCTATAAATATTGGAACTTAGCTAAACGTTTTAAGGCTCTAGCTTTTATATTTCGTGCACAGATACATGAGTAATATCGCTCTTCTCAACTAATTCTTGACAAGAAAGCGAATGAGCGTATTTCCCAAAATGTCAAACTATTCCTAGACATCCTGGGTGCAGAATTCCACTTAAAGCTAATGTTTAAACTTATGTTTTTTTTTTATTGTCAAGCCCCACATTTAGGAGTACTGCACGGTTCGTACGACTGCTCCCTTGTCTCGGTGCTCCTACCACCTCTACTTGTGCATTTTCTACCATTCAACCACTGTCTGTAACACAGAAAATATAAGACTACAGTAGTTCAACTTGTCTGATACTGTATTTTCTTTGAAAGAAATACTCCACCCAAGAGACTTTTTTTGAATATCAAATACTCACTTTCTGCAAGCTTGAAAGGCAGTTGTAATGTTTGTAGGCAGATATTACATTAATGCGGTTAGACTGGATTCAACGATTTCACAGCATAAATAAGTATTAAAAAAGACTTCACATATTCCACCTCTTAAAATCAAGTCAAAGGCAAACCAGTGATTATCGTCCTGTAGCCTTAACCCCGACTATAAGGAAAACCTTAGAAAGAATTGTGGTTCAGCAGCTCACCAAGTCTGCAGGTGGCAAACTGAACACTGATCAGTTTGCAAATAAGTGAAATTGTAGCACAGAGAAGCAGTCGTAACACTGATACACCGACTATTACACCATTTAGACAAGCATAACACTACAGCATGGCCCTTCTTCGATTTTACATCTGTATTCAACTCAATTCATCCAGAGCTCTTATTAACATAAGACATTATTTTAGGTGGTAAATGACCTGTCATGTAATGTAACATAAAGGTCTTCCATTCTACAAGTGTCTGTCCATAACACACACATTGAACAGGTTTCCAAATATTTCGGTATCTACGCTATGTGATCTTGAGTACCACAGGGTACACTGTTGAAATCTTCTCGAAGGACTCAGGAGGTAGAGTAGTCGTCAACCAGACGGAGGGTCGGCAGTTCAATCCCCGGCCTGTGCGTTCAACGAGATACTGTGAGAATAATCAATATGTAAACTGTTACAATGTGCCTTATTGTGTCCTTATTAAGATGTGATATGTTATTGAATTAAGTAACTACTAGTGGCCAACCTACTGTGAAATAAGATGCAGTATTTGTAAACTGTGAAGTGGAAGAGTACACCACCTAAAAGGGCGACAGAAGATCTGATTGGAGCAGAGAAGCGCTGAGAGGCGTGGACACGCCTCAGTGCCAACAAGGGGCCAATAGGACCTGGCCCCAGCCACCAATGAGAGAAGACTATACCTGAAAGAAATATGTTGTAAACTAGAGATCTGTGAGACAGAGTAACTACTTAAATGTGGTCTGTGGACAGTGAAATAGGTCCTCAGCTGAATACTTTTGTAATGCTCCTCATATCATCATGGAATAAATACAGTTAATATGAAGAGAAGTTTTCTGAAAATGATTTCTAGGTGTCTCTATTTCTAAATAAAAGAAGACAGCAATACTGAACTCCAAATTGCTCCCGATGTCATGGCCAACGTTGTGTGTGTGTGTGTGAATGTTTATCACTCCTGATGAGCATGCGGCACCTTGTATCGTAGCCTCCGCCTCTGTATGAATGGGTGAATGCTGACATGTGTTGCAAAGATTGGAAAAGCGCTATAGAAATGCAGCACATTTACATTTTGTTTTCTCTGTTAAATTGTTAAATCAGGCCTTGGTGTAGACTAAGCACTGAATATTAAAGTGAGCGATTACATTGAATGCTGTGCAGCCACTTGTTCGTAACGTCTGGTGTAATATATGTGTGTCCTATTTCTTTTGTTCCGTTAAATGTTGTGTTTAGTTTTGCATGTGAAACAGTGTGCGCCCTGGGACACAGGACACAGTTCAGAAAAATATTTTGATCAAATCAAACTTCAACTTCTTTTGTTATGAAGGTTTTTTAAAGGTTTTTAATGGCAGCTGCTTTGCCATTACCTGCCACAGTAAAAAAAAACTGTTCTGAGTGTTCTTGACCATGGATCTTGCAAGGTCAAATAAGTCAAACTAAATTTTACTTTTACTTTTACTTTTTTTTTAATTTTCAAAGTTACTACCAGGAGAACCCTCCTGGTAGTAACCCTCCTCGCTACGAATAGAGAGTGCACAAGGGTCTAAGTCAGGGGTGTCAAACTCAAATACACAGTGGGCCAAAATTTAAAATTAAACAAAGTCACGGGCCAACGTTGAAAAAATGAACCTTTAATATGGACCCAAACAAGTTTTGCTTGACATTGAATATGAAACAAGCAACGCTTATGTAACTTAATAGTGAAGACATGCAAAATCGAATTTCAAATAAAAAACCATATCAATGGCATATTAAATAAAATTTAAATAAAAATTGTATGTTTTTTCTCTATTTGCAGCCTTCTGAGGTAAATATCAAAATAAACTTTTTCATAGTGTCGTCTAATGTTGTACTCCTTTGTTACAGACACGTTGGCACCACAAATAAGACAAACGGGTCTGTCTTTTACATATGTAAACAGATATTCTGCCTCCCACCTGTCCAAAAAAGTTCTGTTTTCTGCCTTTCTTTTCGCCATTTTTGGGAAGGCGTAACACGGTGACAATTGTAGTATGAGGTCACGACGTGAGCTGAAAGAGAAGCACGGGGAGGCTTGGTGAGCGGGGGCTTTCCTGCCGAAGCACAGATCGCTACTGACACAGAGTAAAGGAAATGTCTGGGTCCTGTCCTGATTGACGCGCCAAAACATTAGAAGAGCATTATGGGATTTGTAGTATTAGCGGTGAATGCGCTGTTCTGTACCGGCGGGCCAGGTCTAATATTAATTTTATATTGCCTCGCGGGCCAAAGTTTGACACCCCTGGTCTAAGTGGAGGGGCAAACACATTGCATGGCTGTTGTGACATCTCCTGTGCAGAGAACCGCTCAAGATGTTTTCTGAAGTGGTCTCATATCAAACCGAGTTCTGTATCATGCCAGCAACTCTCAACCTCTCTGCTAGTCACTGTACTACACAAACCAACAAGTCACTCCTCTTGACCAAGTCATATCTTTCCATCTAGAAATTATCCAGGGCCCATGTGGTTCCTTTTTTTTTTTTCCAGATGGGTTATTTACCAAACATAACTTTTACCTTAGGGTTTCTAGTATATATATATATATATATATATATATATATATATATGTATATATATATTTATTTTTTTTAAGAAAATTGGCTTTTTTCAAATAGGGTTTGCTTAATATAGTCACAAGTCTCTGCAGGGCTGCTGTTTGATGGTTTCTGTCAATAAGCAACGAATTTGAGCACCTGCTGCTGAAACACAATGTTTTGGCCTAAAGCCAGAAAACATACAGTGCTCAGGCCCTGGGCTGCACCTGTTCTTCTCAGTGTACATTTAAAGGAAAATGTCCCTTCACTTCTCAGCTGCGACCTTTTTGTTGGCAATTGAATATTTTCTCTGAATATATTTTTCTCCCCATCTCTGTATCCTTGTGCATCTCTGTATTCTTTCTCAATCGTCTTTGCTTTTGTTCCCCACCCCCCTTTCTCTTTTGTCTAACCTCCACAGGTGGCTGAACAGCTGGGCAGAGAAGCAAACTACTCTGATCCAGGCGAGCACCTGGACAAGGCGAGAAAAACCCTAGCAACAACAAGAACAAAGGAGAGACAAAGGGTGACAACTGTTGTATAGCTGTGCAGTAAAAATTCTATTTTTAGAAAACTTTGTCATACCAATCCACATCATAGTAATGTCAATGATAATATGCTGTCAATGTTAATTGCAGTGTTACCATTCATCAAGGCTACAGCCCAACAGCTAAGTCAACGCTGTAGATTGACCTCCTTCCATATTCTCCTCTTTCAGGTGGTGACCCTGGGTACCCAGGTTGTTTCCTCTCTCTGCAGCCAAAGCCAGTGGATGCTACTTTCGCTGGCATCAGAGCTGATGGATGTATTTTCTTCTGGACAAGCAAAATCTCTTCAGGGCACTTCTCCCTATCTCTCCAAGCCATCCAGGAACAGAGGACGGAAAATAACACTATGAGCAGAGTGAACAGTATTCATTCATACTTTCTGCAGGTTTAGAAAGAATCAGTAAAAAAAAAGCTGTAACATTATTGCCAGCAGCTGGCTAATGTGTGAGCAGCTATTTCCCTGCCTGTAGGTGGTGCAGGTTGGGCTGAAAACTACAGGTCCAGATCTGCACCTCAGCGTATTGGTACCCATATCTCGTACCAATCTAATACATTTGTTACAGTTTTAGTTTAGACAACTTTATTGTCCTCAGAGAGGCACCAAGCACCAAGCAGCAACCTTCAGGTCTGAAAAGTGAAGCCTTTAACATGCATTCTCTCTGAGTCCAGCGGGGGGGAAATTCCACTGGTCCAATGTATAAAAAAAAAATTACCCTACTTCTCACTTGATTTATTAGCTTAGTTTATGATCTTAATTGCTGGTTTTAAGTCTTCTTCAATACAGCATACATGTTCATTTTGTAAATGATTGTCCCATTTAGAGTGAAAGACGTTAAAGCAGCTTATACTTTATGGCGTGGCTACCTTGCGGTCGTTACCACGGTGTTGTCCAGTCTGGGTGCTCTCTGTGTTTTCTTCTTCAACTCTTAACTGGATCACAGTGTGTTTTCAGTTCATAAAAGTTAATTGTAACATTTTGGTCGCCTAAAACTTAAAATCATTTTCAGCATTAGGTTGTTCTTTGCTCCACCCTCTTATCCTCACGTTGTTACTTCTCGTTCCAGAAAACCCAGACGGCGATCGGCAAAATGCCGAATCTCGAGGTTTCAATTCCGTAGTCCAAAAAACCAATGGGTGATGTCACCCATTGTATACATGCGGTCTATGTACAGCAAATATGCAGAAACACATCGCAATAACAAGAAAAAACCTTTACAGAATAAACGGCAACAACAACAGTGACAATAACAACAACACACAGCCGTCCTAGCATTCTTGGTCAAGGCAATTGAAATCATGAATAAACAAATACATAAATAAATTGCACCTAGGGGGTTACGGCGACTGTGTCTGACCATTTCCGAAACCAACTATCCGACATTCACACCGTGATTGGCCAGGAGGTGAGAGGAGCTAGCGTTTGAACTTCTCTCTCAAGGTTTTTATTTTTTCATTCTTGACACATTTGTTTAAGCCACCTTACACACAATTGAGTGCAACGCTACAATTGCCTTCCAGGAGAGACTGTCTGAAAATGTGGGCTGTTATCCCCATATTTAATGATATCACCTCCCCCCTCTCTATGACTGCCAGCTTTAGGCCAATTCTGCTCTGGCTGTCCTGCACATGGGAGGTAAGTGAACAGGCACATCTCTTAATTAAACCACTACTTCACCTTTGCATGGCTCTGTTAGTTTTACAGCAGAAGACCTACCTTCTAAACAATATAGCTTCCTAAAAGTTCAGATATAACATCAACCCTTGTTTTTGAATGGTAAAGCCTAAAAATGGAATAAAAACAATTTGGTCAATGTTTAAAAATAAATAAAAAGTCAAAGCTCTAACTTTAGTTTTAGAAAAAAGATACGTAAATAACTTTGGTGACCGTTAGCTCACTGAACACTGTGGTCAACAGTAGCTTCACGTTAGCTAACTGCAGCAAATGTAGCAAAAGGAAAAAACTATTTAATGCGAGTTGATCACGTCTGAGTAATATCTGCTTAATGTCAGTAACCGCATGTGCATCCCTACTTTTAGTTATGAAATTAGTACTGTGGTTTTTGTCATAATCTTTTTTCTTGCTTATTAGCGTAGTGATCCAAAGAAAATGAGCCGCTGCAACTTCAGGCAATGTTTGGCCAAGAAAAATCCCATGGACCTGTAAGAAATGGCTACAGAATTGTGTTTCACACACTGTGTCCAGGTTTGACTTCATAATGTGAAAATGAATACATTTCAATTTGGATTTGATTATTTATTGTCTAATCGCTAGGCTACTGGATGATGTGTGGAGCACAAGGTATTCATGAAAAGGACAGAAGACATTCGACCAAATTTCAAGCGGCTGTTGTAATGTGCTTTTATCATCTTTTCTCATTTCAAAGACTGTGAGAAAATTACAAGTAATTTACTGAATATGCCATTTGATGAGATTTTATTAGGAACCACCAAGCACCGATGATGGGCATCATTGTGAATCCCTGTGTCTGTATATCTCTATAACTCTATCTATGTATGCAAAATGTGCATTTGTCTTAATGTGTGTGTATGGATCCTTAATGCACAAAGTGTGTGTCTGTGTGTGTGCGTGTGTGAGTGTGTGTGTGTGTGTGTGTGCCTGCGTGCGTGCAGAGGTTAATTTAGCCCAGCAGTGAAGAGCCCTTGATAAAGAGCAGCCTGATCCCTGTTTAATTACCTTCCGTCTACATTTCATTGGCATACACTGGGTCATAGGTGTGTGTCTGTGTGCGTGTGATGAATGTGCAATTTGTCTTCGAGCAGGGACATGGACACAAGAGACACATCGGCACGCTTGTTTGACATTTTCCCCATGAATATTTGTGTCATATACGTACAAGGTGGTTTGATATCTGAGGCTTTACAGCGTGTGTGTACTTAAGAGTCCGATGACACGTGTGGGTGGAATAAGAGACGGAGAGCTTCCAGAAAAAGAGCGAAAGGAGGAAATGTGGGCGGGATGGTGAAAAATGACGGGGGGCTCACACACTGAGAGACAACTGTGATTGAACACGAATGAAACACACACAAATGTGGAAACTTTCCAATTTTTCTCTTAATGTTGAATAAAGTCGTCGTGCCGAGGACAAACCAATGCGCAAAGAAATTCAAGCATGTAGATTCTGTTCTCCAAGTCCACACAAACACGCACGTCGCGTCTCATGACTGAGTGTGTCGCTGACGGCAGGACCAAAATAACGTTAATTTAATTAGGCCTAATGAAACGGCTGAGTGCAGCAATCAGCGACCCATCACTGGGACGAGAAACGCTACCAGAATTAAATGACTGCACGGGGATGTGTATTAAAAAGCTAATAACATAATTACACAAACAACAGCTCGTCTTGTCATTGCTGAACAATACTGGCAGAATGCTAATGTCCCATGCAGCTTTAACTTTCTCTCTCTCCAAGTCTTTTTCGATCACACAATTTATCCTCTCTCTCGCTCATTCTTTCTGTTATACAGCAGATAATAATAAATACAGCGAACAGATGAAGGATCTATCTTTCAGAGTTATCGAATGATTCTTTTCTAATCACAGCTGCAATGAAAAACTCTTACATTTTATTCTCCTTCTGCGTTGTTGAAAAATCCGGTACCCAAAAAAAAAATGCAGATTTTGTTTTATTTGAACAACTTCATAGAAGACGTTTCTTACTTCACAGAAAAGCTCCTTGTGCAGGGGAGGCTTCGAGTTCCCACATCGCACGTGTGTAAGTTTCCTAGTGGACCGTGATTGGCTCCCAAACTAGTTGCAAGTTCACTACGCACGCGTTTTGAACTCAGATTTTAAGTTGAGCACAGAGAAACTTTCCCCCTTCAGCACGTACATGTGAAAACAGTCTTGTAGTGTCAAACTCAACACATTCATTATCCTGCACAGTGAAGGTTAATCATCCAAGTGAAGCAACAACAATCAAAATACATTTTTGACTAGAGTGGAGGCTTTAATATAATCTGGTCAGATCCATTCTTTGTGTTTTCCTCCAGGCTTATTTTATTTCCTCTCAGTTTGCTTTTGATGATTTGATGATTCTCATTGTCACTTACAGTCTCACAGAGAGGATTTCTTACAATTCTGATCAATATCTGACCCCAGAGTATCAGAAGAACGTTACAACAAAAAGCTGTTCCTGGCGATGAGATCTGTCGCTTTGCCGGTGTCACTTTGTGTTCTCCCCTGATGCGACAGTGATAGCTTCATAAACATCAGTCATGTTTGGGACATATCTCACTGCCATTAAACAAAACGACACAGGTGGCTTTGACAGTGTCATTTATATTTGGTCTGTTTCCTCCGTGGCTTCTTAGATTTCGAAACAAAAGTTCTCCATTCTCGATCCACGCTCAGACCCTTGAATAACCCATTGTGCATTTATTTGGGCGAGCGCGGGCTTATAGCGACTGAGCCGCGGGTTGCCAGACTTGTTACCACTAATATAATGTGTCCCCACTAAAGGCTCCATACACCAGTCCCACCGTACAAAAACAATAATGCCATTTTTATATGTCAAATGTCTTTTGTTGGGCTTTCAAAAAAAGTGAAACGCATATGTTATATAATATGTTTTTTTGGGTTTTTTTTTATAAGAAAATACTTGCTGGATTAAGAGCTTGTCAACATTTTCACAGTTTTTTTAAGCTGAAGCTGAAGTTTTATTTGTTAATGAAAGTGTGTTGACTTCACACATATTATTCCGAGGCTATAGTTCAGGTATTTGACATTGCCAGAGCCGTTTTCCAACATTTATTGAAAAGCCTGCATGTATTAAAATTAAAGGTTTTTCTCACATCACTTTTGTTGTCTCTCTCTTCCTGTCAGTTGCTCTCCCTATCACTTTCTCACTTGTTTCTCTCTCCCTCCACCTAACTCCCTTTCTCTGTCCTTGAGCTGAAAATGGAGAGGTAGGCAGCAGTGAAGAGAGACAGATATTGGTTTGACACTCTCTAACATGTGTGTGTGTGTGTGTGTGTGTGTGTGTGTGTGTGTGTGTGTGCGTGTGCGTGTGTGCGTGTGTGTTGATGAAAAACTCAGTGAGCTGACTCAAGGCTGGAGCTGCTTGTGAAACCGGTGAACTATCTGGCAGATTTGAATGAACATAAATGAACATGTGAACAACAGAGAGGGGGAGAAAAACAACAACACCAAATTGATGGGATGGGCTTATGGTTGCTAGGCGATTTCAGTAATCTTGATCGGTGGCTTTGGCTTTTACTACAAGGAAGCAATCATTTGCACTGCTTTGCAGTTATTTTATTCGTACTATACACTTATACACATAGACTATATATACCTTCTATAGTTGCGTGGTTACATATAGCTCTATGTAATAAAATACATTTAATTTAATGCTACCTTTCATGGAACCCAAGGTAACCTTACATCACATCAAATCAGTAACAAAAATCACCGGTAATAAAACATGAATTAAACCAACAAGAACACATATTGTATACTAGGAAACAGTGGATAGCTCAACAAAGAGTTAAAATCGGTAAAAAAAACAGGATGCAGATGTTGTAGTTAAAGTGAGTGAGCTGGTTTAAAAAGATGGGTTTTAAGAGCAGTTTTGAACTCAAGCCCAAGCAGATATGTGGGGGAAGTGAGTTCCAGAGTTTGCCTGCAGTATAGGAAAATGCCCTGACTTCTAATAGCTGGTAGTGCCAGTAGACCTGCTGATGAAGAACGCAGTGTTATAATAACAATCCGCGTTGCAGAGTTCTGGATAAGTTGAAGTCGGTTAACGCATTTGTTGGGGATGCATGGCAATATCGCATTTCAGTGGTCCGTCCAGTCTTGTAACACTGGTTATTATTTTCCTCACACATCAGAATCAAACTTTCTGTTTCTGAACCTGTCTCACCTCGCTCTCTCTTTCATCATGTCGCGCTGTTGCTCTATCTGTGCACTGTTTTACTCCAGAAGACAGATGAGACAATAGTGCTCTCCCATGCCAGGACACACACACACACACACACACACTCCCGGGACAGCACTACCCTCACTGGACACATCTCGAAGTACATTTCTGAACACACACACACACACACACACACACACACACACAGCTGGAAGAGACGCGAGCCACACGTACATACACACTTTGTACTTAGTATGCCCACACTCCATCTGGTTTAACCCACCGCCATTGGACACGGCCATAAAGTTGTTGCAAAACACACACACACACACACACACACACACACACACACACACACACAAACACTCCAGAACATCTCTTTTCAGCCAATCACAGTGATTTATAGCAGCAACATCACGCTCTCCTGAAGTTCCCTCTGTGTCTCCCTCATTCTCTTTTCTACACTTTCTCTCTGTTGTACCAGTTTCCCATTCCCCGATCTTTCTTTCTAAATCACCATCCCCAAATCCCACTTTCTCCAATGCATCTCTCTGTCTCCCTGCCCTCTATCCATCTCCCTCCCGTCCCTTCCCTTCTCTTTGTTCTCCCAGTTGGTTATTAATGGTTTTAATTTACAGAGAGGAAGGACCTTGGTGCCCACAGAGGCATCCCCTCTGCCCCTAGTGTGTATTTGTGTGTGTGAGAGAGAGACCCCCTGCTCGTCCCTGTGTAACCAAGCAGCAATAACGCTTTGTCTTCTTTAACTGTGCTGCTCCTTCAAGGTACCCCACATCCTTCTCCCTCCATCTTCTCCTCTTCCTCTTTTTCCTTCTCCATTGCTCTTAACAATCTCTTATTATTGTCCTTGACCCGTCTCTTTCCTGGCATTTCTTTCTCATGTTCTTCCTACTGAGAAACATGTGATGTCTCCGCATTAGCTTTGTGCATCACCATGTTGGGACCACTTGCCCCGGGTGTCTGTGGTTCCCCTGTGGGCCGGTTATTTGACAAGGTTTCTTGTTATCATCTGTGGTTCCACCTTTGTTTACGGGCAACCATTGATGTGGTGTTGTTGGCAACATGAGCACAAACATCGCTTGTCAAATAGAATTGAATAGTGCAGTTGTGTGTGTTTTCTCTTCGAAAGATCTTCCTATGGGTCAAAGGACTTCACTAATGCTGGATGTTTAGAACAGAAAATTGAAACATGATATACTTGGTGCAGTCACTGTGGTGTTATTTCAACTGATGACAGAGAGCCTAGCAGAAGAACAGCCGTTAAAAAAACTGTGAAATGTTGCAGATTGCTATAAATATGTCCTAGAGTGCTGAATTGAGATTATGGGCCTTTTCACACATGAAGGTCCGAACCAAGGTTTGTGTTTTTGTTACATTGTATACATTTGATCTGGTTAGTTTTGATTTCACATGGCACTGCGCACTGAAGATCGTGCCATATTTGCATCCTGTCGCCATCACCGACATTAACTGCGTCTCCCGATACTTGTAATGGATTGGACTCTACTTGCGTCATCATATAGACAAACTGAAAGTTACACTGTGCATTTACTACTACTTGACAACTTTAAGCTGCCTTCACATGATAGGAAATGTTCTTTCCGCTCACCCTGTGTTGCTTCTGACTACATCCCATACAGCTGTTATCTCATTAGCTGCGCTTTAAAAAGTCAGCAGCAACCAGGGTCGAAGTTGAAATAATTTGAACGGTTGAAATTTCTCTCCATAGCACATCCACCGTCACTCTCTGACTCTACCACACACTCGATAAGCACTGAGCTGTTTGCCAAAGCAGCTCCGCTACTCTAATAACATGAGCCTGCCAGAACTTTTTTTTAAATGGATCCGAAAGTTCGAACCATGCAAAAAGTACTATCACACTAGAAACAAACCGGATCATCTCTTTTGTCGGACCAAGGTCCGGCTGGACTAGTCTGGAGGGGGGTCAAACTTTTGTTTGGGTCAAACTGAAAAGTCCGGACCAAACAAAGTAAGTGTTAAAGGGACCTGGTATTTTCCACTATAATAAACTGTGATACTGCATATACTATATTTCACTGTAAGAAACCAACCGCTCTCTGGCTTGTTTGCAAGGTAGTTCAGGTGTGTAGAGGGCAGCACATACAATCGATCTAAATGTGCTTGGAATTAATAAAACTACCTTACATAAAAGAGCTTGATCAGGACTTCTGTTCAAAATGGTGAATGAATATAATTTTCCAACAGACAAAAAAAATGTCACCAAATGTTTTGGACCTTTTTCACAAACAACATCATTATACTAAAGGCACAGGCTGCAACAACCAATCAAGATGGAGTCAAATCACAAGCACCTGAGACAATTACAGTGTCAGTCCTTGATGAAAAAAAAACTAGACAAAAACATGTTTTAAGATTCATAAAACAGAATGAAAAAAAGGTAAATTGAAAAAAACAGGCAATTCTTATTTATTGAGTCATTGAAATTTCAGTGATTCTTTTTTAAAATTTTTTTTAAGAATGCCATGCCACACAGTAAACTCTCCCAGAGTGAAGTGTTGGCCACTGTCATCGTCTCATTTCTTTTTTCAAACCTTTTTTCTGTGGATGAAACACAACACTTTATTATTCAAACATATATAGTAAAGTTATTACGAGGAACTTTCATTTCTTGTTGATTTTGGCGGCCCCTGTGGACAAAAGCGCTAGTGTTTCAAGTAGCACCAGACTCCCTGTAGTAAATCATTTTCTTTTTACTGCAGCATGGTCTGACAATCTGCCCTGCACAGTCCTGGTTCTGGTTCTCCTGTGCCTCCCTTCCCTCCTGCGGCCCAGCAGTAAAGTCGGTGTTGACTCCTAGGAATTGGGCAGTGAGCTCGAGGTCCTGCAGCCGTAGACTTACCCTGCTACCCCGGTGAAGCGTGTCTTGTCACGCAGTGGAACTTCCCACTGAAGTCGATGTTTAGGTCGTCCTGACCACGTGGAAGATCCTTTCGACCACCACCTTGCAAGTCCAATCTGGATCAGCGGGGAAGAGCGGAGCAGCGAAGTGAAGCTCGGCTCCTGGCCAGAGGAGGAGCCACTACTGCCAGGCGTGAGTCCGGTTCTGGTTGCTTGCAGTACTACCAACATTTTGAACGGTTTTAACAGTACATAGACTTCACATGCAAACACACCCACACATACAGAACATATTTTACAGGAATGGCATCGCATTCTGAACTTCTTTCCCTTTTCCACAGGTGGAGAACTTATGTCAACTTTTGAATTCTTCCTGGTTTGCTTTCTCTTCCACCATTTCCATATTCTCTGATGTCTCTCTCTCTCTCTCTCCATCTCTCTCTTTTCCTTCTTACCTCTCTCTCTCTCCATCTAGCTCACTCTTCCCTCTCTCCATCTCTCTCTCTCTTCCTTCTTACCTCTCTCTCTCTCTCGACCCAATTACTTCAGGCTTCCTTCATGTCAGATAGCCACACAGATTTCAGATCTTTGTCTCTGTTTCTCCTTCTCTCTTTAATTCACACACATACGCACGCACGCACATGCACACGCACACTTAGACATAAAC
>CALSBV010000422.1:2907895-2921704 GCA_943590825.1 Bovichtus diacanthus
ATCTATCTATCTATCTATCTATCTATCTATCTATCTATCTATCTATCCATCCATCCATCCATCCATCCATCCATCTATGGTGGCAGGGTTTACATGCAGTTTTCCCTTAAATACTGACATTTCTATGTAAATGTTTACCCAAATTACTTCAACTAATCTTTTGGTTGCAGGTATGGACACTGTGACAAGCCAAAACTCAGTCAATTCTGTATCTTTCCTCCCCCGCGCCATGTGTGTGAACGTGAATAAAGTCAGATCTGGTAAGTGTGAGTGTTTACAAGTGCTACATTAGAAGATCTCTCTCAAAATTATAACAGTTATCTCTCCTTCAGTTGGCTGACAGCCTATAACACTGCCAAGTGCAACTTAAATACTCAAGTAGAGTACGATAAGTAAGCTCCTATCCCTAGTTTGGAAAAAATAGCGATAATGTAGCAATATTATTTAGTATATCTATGAAAGTATAAAAGTAAGATACAAGTTGTAATAAACCACAATCACCCTTTGATAAAGGTGCATCTTAACAGCATGTCTCTGCCCCTTACTGTTCTTTGAGCCAGCATATGTATACAATTGTATACACGACATTTTCTTTTTCAAATGCAAGATATTACAAATTTTACACACTATTATTCATTTCTTTCTCCTGTCCTCCCCTCAGTTTTCCATTTAAAAAATATATATTTTCTGTTTATTCTCTCTCTCCATTTTCAATCTGCTATGCTCATATAACATGTGTTGCATATATTCTCTGTTGCTTTCCTCCTATTTTTATTTCTCTCGTGTCCCCTCTCTCCTGGAGAGTGATTGCTGATGGGACGACTGATATACTGTATGTTGGTTTAGCACTTTCCCTCTCTAAGGAGCATTTGGCCTACGAGGCTGAGAGGTACAGCGGGAGGGAAAGACACGGGGGGGAGGGACTGAGAAACAGATCTACTTCCCCTCTCGCTCTCTCGCCTCCTTTCTATGACTGCTTTCCGTCTCCCTTCATCCCCTTCACTCCCCCCCATCTCCCTCTCTCTCTGGCCTTTCCATCGCATTGATCAGTTACACCGACAGCAAAACAGAGAGGAGAAAAACGCTTTGTGATATTTTGGCAGGTGAGAAGGAGGGAGGCAGAAAGAAGGATACAGAGAGAGAGAGGACAGAAGAAAAGGAGGCAGGGTGAGAAATCCGTATGAGAGAGAAAGGCAAAAAGGAGGGGTGGTGTGTTTGAATTTTTCCATTTAAAGAATCAACTGCAGCAGCCTAGGAGAGCTCGAGGAAAGAAGAGAGAAACAGTAACAGGACGAGATGACGGGTTAATCTCTGTCTCTGTCACTCTCTGACACACATGCTCACACACAAGTGTGGTATAGGCAATTCAGTATCGATGAGAGCTTTTGGAATTGATAATATAATTCTGCCAAAGCCCCAACACCTGCGGTAGCAGAGAGCGCCGTGTGTGTGTGTGTGTGTCTGTGTGTGTGTGTGTGTGTGTGTGTGTGTGTGTGTGTGTGCGTGTGTGTTTGAGGCACAGGTTTTTGTGTCTGTACAGCAGGAGATTGTTTTCTTTTTCTCACTGTACACTGACCACAGAATGGCAGGGTCCTTACAAGTGAGCATCCTAAGTATCAAGGCTGAACATTTTCAGGAAAATATCAAATTTACAAATTAGTTTATTAATACTCCTTTCTACTTTACACGCCAATAGGCCTGAAATACACGCCCGGCCTTGTTCCCAGGGCGTCAAATCCCGACATTTTTTTTCACAGCCCTTGGGGTCTGATACCGACGCAAAAGGTACCCTTTAGCTTCTGTGTGAGACAGGAACACGACCACGCTTCTCTCCCGCACTAATTCAATCACCGGTGTCTCATTAACTCCACCACCTTTGCCTCACTTATTTAATCACTTTTGCAGACCTGTAGTGTACATGCATCTGTCTGACCCTCTTTTCTCCCGTTTGTCTCGGCTCTCTCAACCGTTCGCTTCAGTGTTCTCTGACAGTTTTAGATTTGCTTACCATGGATTGCGAGCTGTTTTTTTCTCAACCCCTTGGCTTTCGATCCATTTCGACAGCGGGATATTTGAGTAAAAAGACTCCCAATGACTTTGATGGAGGAATGAGCTCCTCCTATTGGTCAGCTAGCCCTGTCCTCAGAGGATAGAAAGTATAATATTGAGAATTTGTAAGAGCCTTTAAAGGTCAAAATGCATAGCAGGTCCTTCAATCATGTCATATGGAAATAAGGATGATAATCTTCTCAACTCAACATCCATACTTATTTCACTGGTCTTCCTGTCTCCTTGCTGAGGCAGTTGTGCTATCCACGTCAAGAAAGAGCCTTAAATTAAACTGCGTCTAACTAAATATTGAATTGAGCTGAATTGAATTGTATCCCCAAGAAAGAACTCTGTGGTATGCTGCAATCTTTCATCCTCAAGGTCACTTTGAGAGACGTGTTTTCATTCCAATCTCTTTCGTCAAAAAAGAATGTTTCTCTTTGAAAGGGTGAGGCAAATATGACAGAAAAACACGCAGTTGGCTATAGAGAATACCGTATGATGACACAATAGATGTTCCATTTTTTATAAACCTTGACCTAGGCAAAACAAGACGAGGACATCAGCAAGAAAAAGAGAAACGGTGGAAAAAAAGAGACAGAAATGTTGAGACAGGAAGTGCGTAAGCACTTTTCATCTTTTAAAGATGTCTTTTTATGATAATCAGTTCCTCCGTTTGAGAACAAGGAGGATGTAACCTGCTTCGTCTACTATGTGCCAAAGCACAATAAGTAGAGAATGAGACTGCAGAGGCAGAGAAAATGTGAGACCTTTTTCAATTTGGTATTTATATAAGATTTAATAAACATCGGGATGTGTCTTCGTAAACTCTCGCTCATCAACTGTAATCCCTTTGATCTACCACAGACAATTACCAGCATATTATGCTTGGAAAGTTTCAGCACAAACAGAACAGGTCTGCACAATTAATCGAAAATTAAATCGCCATTCCGATTTTGGATTCCCATAATTAAATGAAATGTTGGATACCTCTTAAGCGAAAATCCTATAATATACTCATTCCTTCCGATTGAAACACATAAGATATCCAACTGAAAGTAACGTTACATCCTGACTTCTCCTTTTAAGCCATTCAGTAACATTGCAACTACCTTTTCCCAGGACCAACATTAATATATTAATACGGTGGCATAGCAGAGTATGTGCATTTTTGAGAAGGTCATCCTCTCTCTGGGAAAGTGCCAGTTCTTTTCTACAAAGACACAATTGAATCAAAAGTAACCTTCTCCATCACTGTTTGTTTCCTTGCTGTATTTGCCCAATCTGCTGAAAAACGGCAGGTCATTAAGAGTTATCAGAAAGGGTCAGTGATTCTGCTCTCATCCTTTTTGATGACCTGCATGACTCCAGAGGAATAAAGCATGCGGAGAAATGTCACTGCTGGCCCCTGCTTGTAGTCCATCTGTCAGTCAAATGGTGCCAATCAGGCAGGACCAAATGAGTTTCTTCCTGTGCCATGATCCTGTTGAAGCGGCAAAACTGACCAACCACTAACCACCGCAACCACTGTAGACGCTGATGGAGGACTGCCGTTATGCTGCTGACGTGCTGAATTCAGAAGTGGTGGCATCAACGCTAAATAGCACTGTGTTGAGTACATATCCAAAAGAATGAAAGGAGGTTCAACCCAAGATAAGGGGTATCAAGCAGAGCTCTTATGGTCAGCGCCTTACAGAAGCCTCAATAGCAGTACAGGTAACAGTATTTTAGCTCAACCGTAAACTCTTAACAGTACTAACAACAGGAAATAACTGTATTGAACTCGACGTAACATGTTTTAGTCTGAAGTACTGAGTCAGTAGTGTGCATGGGACCGGATATAATCTCATGTTCTCATCCACATCAGTTCAAAGAAATGATCTATAGCTGCATCAACCCGAAGAAATACAACTCTTTTTCATTCAAGCACAGATCACTTTTAATGAAAGTTATTGCACTGCACAACCATAGTCCATATATCACCAACACATAGGTCGCCCTGAGGATTACCAGCACTGAATAAACAGATACCTAATAATACATTAGACATAGAAGCACCCTATGGGCTCTGGCACTTAATAACACTGACTTGTAACTTTGGGAGCTTTTCTACACACAGTTTGACCTCTCACATTAATCTCCTCAGGCGAAAAAACAAGCTCCATCCATCAAGTTGCCATCCCAGAGGGAAACCCCCCTACAGAATTGGCTAAAAAGACCCTCATCGTCCTATTCTACCTTCATCTTTACCAACCTGCCAAAAATCATTGTCTCCCCCCTCCTACCTACCGTACATACCTGGCAACAAGATCTGTTTCCTTGTCATCTACCTGTACTCTGCCCCACTTTTCTTCTGCCAAAACACAATCTTCTGCCAATTTCTTAGACCAAAGGACACAGACAACTGACCCAGCAAACACTGAATGTAACACGCCTGAAGTTCCAGCCCAACACCAGACCTGATATAAACAGAATATGTTTTATTCTCCTGCCAAAAGAGCCTGATTGGTTAAATATTTGCCTACCAACATAATGTGAGAGAAGACTCTGCCAGAAAGTGCATTTAGGATGCCATGCTAGTGCTGTGGCTCTAGGGATGACAATGACTACATTTACATGCACACTAATATAATCCACAATTTTCCAAATATAACAAAATTAAAAACAATAAATATGGCTTATTCCGAATGCATTTTTTCTCGATTAAGACGTGGAATATGCCAATAATGTTCGAGTTTTAGGAGCATTCTTTCGACATGTAGAATAAGCATCTGTAGTCAGGTTCTTACCATAGTTTGAGACACACGGCCTCTTGCCTGTTTACGGCCAGCTGTGCACATTAATACAAACCAACTAGCCAAGAGTTGGCAAGGCTGAGGTAGAGATGCATGTCCAAAAGAAAAGCCCACATTTCTGGTTGGAAGCAGAAACACACCTACTTTTAAAGGCTTGGATATAAACAGGTCTTTGGATATGCGCAAATCTCGCAACACTGACCTTTTCAAGAAGCTGGTTGAAGGAGGCCGTGTTCACATGGTAGAACAAGCCTGCTACTGTCATGGCCTCCACTTTGGCCTAGCCTGTAGTCTGTCCTCCCTCCGCCTCTATCTCTCTGTGTGCGTGTGTGTGTGTGATTGCAAGAGTCGTGTCGTGGAATATAACCGATACAAACTATAATAATAGGTGGTGAGGAGCAAATCCATTATAATGAAATAAAGATACTTAATTGAATAAGTAATATTTGAATTCTTTATTCTTGCAAGAAGGAACAACGATGCAGAGTGTCAAGCAGTCTGCAGCGAAGCTCAAAGTACGGAGATTCTTCTTCTACTCTTGTAGTTTTCCTGACCACGTTCCTCAAGAAACTTTCTACAGTAGAGATCAAAGAGATCGAAGTGATTGAAAGGACGAGATTTAGGCCAGAACTCCATTTGTTCAGGGTTCCTGTTTGTGAATAATGTCAGAGGTAAAGCCTTAAAACAGAGGAGATGAGTTTAGTAGAGGAGCCCTCTCCCCGGGGAGGGGCAGTATGTCCTTCACTAGATAAACATGTGACCCCCATACAGTCGCTGTCCTGGTTACATCAAAGGACATACAAATAATTTGAAGCTTATTACAAAACAGTCGAAGTTACTACAGTATGAGGAAATTTTCCATTACAGTGGTGACAGGTGTGCGGGAGCCAGGCTACTAGCTACCAACAATCCCAATCAATTCTGCTATAAAGCTCCGGTACTGACTCCTCTACCTCGCCAGATCGTAGACTCTATGTTCACAGTCAGTCCAGTTTCTAGCTCAGCGATGAACCATTCTGACAGTAAATTCTGTTTTCCTGTGCCTGGAGTTACCTCCAGCCTGACTCCAGACCTCCTCCCTCTACTGGATCCTGTCCCCGCTTTTCCTGGCTTTTCCCTCATGCCGGTCTCCTAGCTCTCCAGCCTGCTCGGTCCCCCCTTGGCTTCAGCCCCTAACCTCATCATGCCTCCGCCTTCTCCATTCCCTGGCTCCATTCGGCACTTGACCCCCTGCAGCTCAGAGTGAACTGTACATTATTAAATACCATTACATTGCCCTACCATTACATTGCAGCCTCTGTTCTGCACCTGGGTTCTCTGGTAGCCGTAACAGCCACTGGTGGAAAACGTTGGAAAACGTCCTATTTTCACGGCTAATAGTAAACTGGAATATTAGTGGAATATTAATTTTCATTTGCCTTTTAACTTAGTAGCAATATGTCTTTTTTCGGAATAAGGACAAAAACTGGAATATTATGTACATGTAAACCTAGTCAATGTCAGTCGGTCAATTAGTCTACTAGTTTGGTGTAGATTGAAATAGCTCAACAACTATAGGTGGATTATTTATTTTACTTTTCTGAGTATAAACCCTAATGACTGTGGTGATGCCCCAACTTTTCATCAAGTGCCACCAACAGGTCAAAATTGACTCTGGTTAATGATGAAATACTTACAAAAGTGATGACATTCCTATCAGCACCAGCTGTTTGTTGTGCTTCAAGATAATGAGCAAATGCTTGCATGTTTGTTTGCATGCATATCATGCTAAACTAAGATTGAAACCATGGTAAACATTAACTGATATTAACATTGCCATACATGCCTGTTAGCATGCTGACGGAGATATATAGCACATGTTTACACTCAAATATTGGACATAACCACATAGTCCACACAGAACTCACCATTAATGTGAAATGAAATGAAATAGGAAGGTGACCAAAAACCCAATGGCTGCTGTATCTAAATATTGTAAATGTGTCAGATTAGTCATTGTGTAGATACACCCTTGTGTACTTAGATTTGTAAGACTACTTGGATTCACACTGGCGGAGATTTGGAGATTTTTACAAATGTAAATGCACAGATCCTCACTCATTTGTAGAAACATTTACATCAGAAATGCAATCAACTAAGAAGCTTAGTTACAAACTAAACAGGAGATGCCATGGCTAATAAATGTTATTTGAGATAACATGGTTGTCGCTTATTGTTTGGAAAAAATCTCACTCGACACCAACTCCAGAATCAATGATCAGGTCAGGTTTATTCTTGCAAGAAGGAGCAGAGTTCTCTTACATACAGAGATGTTCAAACTCATACACAAAGCTTGTAAGGCTGCTGTGCTGCTCAAAGGGCAGTTCTTTGAGCACCAGTATATATACAGATATAATAGTAAGTTGCCTAACAGGGCGGCCCCGTCGGGGTCAATCATCCATTGCACCTCCTAAGACATGCTGACTGGTCAGGGAACCATTTTGGGTTGGTTCCTCTTCATTGTGGCTGTGATGTCCTTGTGACCGTTAGGATCAAAAGGTTGCATTGTCATGTATTCTGGTGGAACAAATGGGTAAACATCTATCCTGCTGTGACAGATGGATACAGCATCCCCCTAACCCTGACACTTACATTTACAACACATGAGCATCAGTATTTTTCCATCACTTATAAAGTAGCTCCCTGTTTAAAGTGTTTCAGAACAGGAACTAGTGGATTGCAGGTGTTGGATCAGCTGTTGAAATCTTTGAATAATTTGGGAACTAAAAATCCTCATGAAAGTATATTGACATGTCAGCCGTGCCAATGGAAACCATGTCTTTTTCAGAGATAAAGCAGATAGAGCTGTGATGAGGATTGTCTGTGCTCACTATCAAAACCATGGCAACCCATCAGTGTTACCTTGAACCAGACAAGAGAGGGTGCCATTGTAGACAAAGTTTTAAAATTCCTCAAAGCAAGCATGCTCAAGCGTGCCAGGTACATAACGTAACAAGTAGTTGCAGTATTAGCCTGTGACAACATAAAGAAAAGTAGCAGTAATGCTGAAACACATGACAACACGTGATGACCCTTTGGTACATAGATTCATGTTTTAGACAGCTGTTGCCATTTTCAGTCGACACCTGTCGCTGGGAGCAGAATGTTTGTCATCACGATCAAAGAAATGTTGTTTCTGTAAATTGACTTGCAACTGCCTTTACATCTCCATCCTAAATCAGCAAGGTCCTTAGTGGCTTGGGTTTTTTTTTTTTTTTTTTTAACTATAAATGAACAACAGACCCATTCCAATCACTAAAAACATGTGAGATGTGGGCAGTGAGTCAGAGGATTGGAACCAGACTCCTATTGCACAAGCTAACAAACAAACTTTTTAACAATCCCAATGGAAGATTTGTGTCTGATCAGGTAGGCCTAATAAGGAAAACTAATAAGGAAAAGGAGAAAGATTTGTTATGCCACAGGGCATGTTGTCTATATTTAGCTGTCAAATAGCATTATCTTATTATCAACTGCGTTTTTTTCTTCTTTGTTAGATTTTTTTTTTTTTTATCTTTTATACAAAAAACAAAACAAATAATATAATCCGATGTTTTAACAAAATATTATTATCGTATCAGTTGTTATTCGTGAACAATGTTGTCCTACCGAATGAAGTGTTGCCATCAGAGGATTAAATGAGATTAATATCTAATTTATATCTAATTTATTAAATGTGATTAATGTTAATGTGAAAGGTCTCACCCATGAACATATCTTCAAGACGTGACGTTTCAGATGTTAAAACTAGGATTCAATTATTTCCCGTGAAATTAGTTCTACCTTATTGGCTAGCGTGGGCACGGTTTGAATGTAGAGATTGTGCCCAGACTGAGCACAAACATCAGCCATGAACAGTGTGGATGAGAAAGCACTCGCTCAAATGTGAGTGCAGTTAGCCCACTGATAATAATTTCAGTGTCACGGCATCAAAATAACCCTCCGGCTCACACACCATATACATACTGAAGCAGACACACAAACAGGTTAACAAATGGCTAGCCATGCTGATCAATAAGACTTTAAATGAAACACACTTATCATTGTAACCCCCCACCCCACCCCCCACCAACTCCGCTTTCGTCCTGGCTGACAACATCTTAGAAATGTATAACATTGTGTTCAGTGAATGTGTTGACTGTAGGTGTGTTTCCTCAATGGAGACATGAGGAGAATTGGAACACTATTAGCTGGGGTCACAGGGAGCACTTAACACTGACAGAGACAGAGAGGGGGAACAAGAGGAGAGGTGCAGAGTGTGTGTTTGTAGTGGGAGGTGTGGGTTTAATGAATTTGTCAAGGCCAAAGTTTATTCCATCATTAATACCGCTGAGATAATACCTCAGCCTGCTGGGAGGAGGGTGTTGATGTCCAGTCCTCCAGGGCTACCACCTACAGTTGTTTGATCCTCAGTGGTAATTATTGAAACACACCTGGAGCTGCTCTCACTATCTTTTGCTGCCTTCAAATGGAACATGTGAGATTTTGGACACAGGAAATTGAGTACTGGATACCCTCTGCACTGAAGTGATAAAAGCCTCGTTGCTATGTGACTAATAACAAAAGCATCTGTCGGCTTGTTTTGTTCTTCAAAAGCGGACACTTTCAACGAGAAATGGATTCTTTTTTTTATTATGGACTGTGTGAAGAAAGTGGACGTAGCCTCTGGTTTTGAAAAGTGAAGCCAATTTGGAAGTGCCATGAAGCTGCATTCTTTCTAATGGCCAGTGGGGGGCGAATCCACTGGTTGCAAAAAGAAGTCCGAAAAGCTATGAGAGGATGACCCTACTTTTCACTTGATGCCCACTTCATTGACATTTCCCATATTGTGTGGAAAACATGTCACAGTTCAACTTGATTTGACATGGGTGTTATGTCCTTTGCGTGTTAAAGGTAGACCTGTGCCCTCCATAACACCTACAGCTGACCTCAGCACATACAAGTACTCTCTGTCCCAGTACAGTGAAGCGGTGCTGAAAAAAGCCCCATGGCACTGCAGGCAGGGAACGTGTCACACTACCTTGAACACTGTATGTGATGTGTTTTTATGTAAATACATCACACATCATGTTCCCTCCTTCAATACACAGCATGAATAGATATTTTGAGACTCCATCGACGTGCAGAGAAAGGGTTAGCACAATGAACAGGACATCAAACAGAGGACATCAAATTACGTACGGCTTGCTCTTGAGCTTCGATACAACAGAGTAAGCGTTTTCTGACTTGTTTCTGTCATTGACCTCAAAATAGACCCGATTAAGGTCATGTGAGTGAGCATGTGTTTGTTTGTCTGTACTGTGTCTGTGATAGACTTGTGTTCTGTCCAAGGTTTACCACACCTCCTACCCAAAGCATGCTGGGATAGGCTATAGCCCCCTGCACAAGAGAAGCACAGGAAATGGATGTTTGCAGAGTTCATTGCAGCCTCATAAACAAGCTTTATTCCTCAGGATTAACAGACGCGTTTACAAACAATGTGGGCTTCATGCGCAGCAGGGGGTAGGAAACACATAACCAGA
Organism: Bovichtus diacanthus; assembly: GCA_943590825.1. Lineage (NCBI taxonomy): Eukaryota > Metazoa > Chordata > Actinopteri > Perciformes > Bovichtidae > Bovichtus > Bovichtus diacanthus. The sequence goes on from CALSBV010000422.1 coordinate 2,918,301, forward strand.
ACGCCATGTTCGCTTATATAAAGAGATGAAGCATCTTGCTGCAAACCAGCAAAGCAAGCTCTATCTATCTAACATCCCAGTGACAAATGGCAACTGTTAGCAGTAACAATGCTAACCAAGACTGCACAAAATTGGCTCTTCATTGGGGCTTGGAAAATTGGCCAAAAAAACACAAATGTTTCGAACAATTCAAAAAAATATTATTATTATGTCATCATTATGTCCATGACTCCGTGTCCTAACTGAATGTGACACAAGCGAGTGTCAGCAACAAAATCACTTTGATTGCATTGTTTTCTATACGAACGCTGTGCAGTTTTGCGCTGAACTTTTGTCGGAGCCACTGTTTCTCTGCATTCCTGTGGCTCGCTTTAAAAGTGACACGTTAGGATAGGAACGGCTGATGAAACAAGGAGTTATATATACAATACCTCCTCATTTTACTGCAAAAACCTAAATAAGGTGGCAGCTGGCTGGCGGGAGTTTGCCAGGGAGCTGAACGTTTCCTACTTGTTGTTGTGTACTGATGTTGTATGTCATTTCCAGTTAATATCACAATATAAAACGTGTGTTTTCTGTTTGAAAAGTACAAACATAGGAAGATAGTTATACTCACTGATCCTATTGAGTGGTTACATTTCCAGTACGATCTCGAGCCCAAAGCTGGTATGTCTGTGGTTTGTTTACATGATGCCCCGCTGATTCCCATCAAAATATACACCTGATGTGCAAGATGTGTTAAATTAGTGTAAAAACTTGTTTTAGATGACTGCAGAGTACCTATCAGAGGTGGACTAAGTACTCAGATCTTTTTACATGAGTAAAAGTAGTAATATTGCAGTGTAGAAATACTGTATTACATGTAAAAGTCCTGCATCCAAAATGTATTTTATTTAAAAGTGCATAATTATTAGCATCAAAATATATTTAAAGTACCAAAAGTAAAAATACTCATTATGCACAACGGTCCATTTCAGAATAATATAATGCACCAATGAATAATTATTTTTGATGCATTAATGTGTTCATGACTTTAGTGATGCAGCTGGTAAAGGTGGAGCTTTTTTTCAAAAACTTATATATTGCTGATTAGTTTATGAATTTCACCAAGGGATCAATAAAGTTTATCCTAACCTGTAAAAATACATTAAAAAAAGTATTTGTTGATTATATATTTAGTCTTATTAATCTGAATCTGAATCTTAAAAGCATCAAATAATTGTAGTGGAGTATAAAGTACAGTTTTTCCCTCTGAGGCGTAATGGAATAGAAGTATATAGTAGCAGGAAATGAAAATACTCAAGTACAAGTAACTGAAAATTGCATGTGCAAGACTAGAGGAAATGTACTTAGTTACTGTCCACCACTGGTACCTATACTGGCAAAACTCCACTCACATAATAATATGTCAAACAGGATTTAATATGTATTATTTATCAGCCACCCAGGATCATTGAAAGATAGTCTGCTAATCTGTAAGATTTTTTTCTTTGAAATATTAAAAATGTGTTAACCTGCATGCATTATCCTTCCAAAGCCACCAGCCTGCCACCCTATTAGAATAATGCATTTCATTTATACAACACTTTTCAAAACGAAAAAGTTACATTTCAAGTACATGGTTGAGACATGAACAAAAACATTTCATGACTGCAATGAAAGAACAACACAGATTCAAGTTAAAATTAAAATACCCAAAAGTGAATATATAAAATAGAAGGCAGTAATATAAAGAAGACAAGACATTAGTGGACACTATTCACTTCACAGCCACAAACGCGCAGTGACAGTGTGAGCTGTATAACCTTAAAATAGCAGTTTCTCCCTCACCAGCGTATGTGCAAAAAACTATCCACCAACAATCCGGGGTTCTGACCAGGCAACGCTAATTATGCACTCTGAGCTCGGAGGGAGGTTTCCTTCTCGGGATATTGAACAGTTCCATGTATCACGTGTGCGAATAAAGAAAATAAATTCTCATGCTTCCATTCAATGTTCTCTGTTTTCTACGCACCGTGTGCTTGTGCATCTGAGGATGATGTCACTCGGATACATGTCTGTATGATACCACTCTGACGGGCAGCCCGAGGATTAAAATGTGCTCTCTCATCATTGTGCTCTTTGTGTAATAAAAATGTTTTTTTTTGGTGACAGCAGGAGTAAGAGAAACACGAACATTTTGTGAAGTTTAGAAAAAAAAAAAACAGTGGGGGAGAAGGATATACTGCTGCCCAGGTATGGAAGGGGAGAGGGATAAATACAAAGAGAAATAATTCACAGGGTGAATGATTGAGATAAAAAGGGATGAAGAGAGAGTGGGGAGAAAGTGGAGACAGGGGAGGGGTAGAAAATGAGGAGGAGGAGAGGTGGTGGTGTTAGGGTCGGGCTTGGTAAAGAGAGAGCTGTGGAGGCCAGAAAAACAAGCAGAGAATAAACAGATCGAAGAAGAGAGGAGAGAAAAACAGTCTGAGAGGGAGAGAGTGGCATGGAGGGCTGGAGGCAAACTCAGCATGAGCTGGAGAGAGGAGACAGTGACAGGTAGATAGAGGAAATAAATGGGGAGAGAACGGCAGCTTAGAGAATAAAATAAAAACTGAGATGGACATAAGAAAATAAAACAGATTAAGGATGAATGTACCAATCAAAGTGAGTCTAACGAGCACATTTTCCTATGTTGTCCTCTCATTTTCTGTGTCAACGTATGGTAAATGGTTGTGCATGTTAAAAAGACAAGGGGACAGACGGAAAGAAATCCATCAAGAGAGAGAAGAGTAAAGAAAAGCAGAAAGCCTGAGAAAATAAAATGTTGCATGGACCTGAGACAAAACAAGTGTCAGAGACAGAGACACATAACAGGTGAGACAGAGGGGGGAAAAAAGAAAGAAAAAAATAAGCAGGAGGGATGGCTGAATTGGCTGTCAGAGCTTTCCTGTCTTTATTACTTTTCTATAGAGCTTTTTGGAAGGAACAAAGGCAGAGTGTGTCTTCAATGTGTGTGGGTCCTAGGTGCCCAAGGCTACCTACCTGTATGTGTGTGTGTGTGTGTGTGTTTGTGTGTGTCACACACAAACACACAGAGGACCAGGGCGCTCACTGCTTGCCAATGGGTTCTTTTCATTGGAGCCCAAGGCTCAACCTTCAGCTAACATAAGAGAAGCACAAGGCCAGCTGGACTGAATAGGAGACACACACACTCACACTCATGCACACACACACACACACACAAATGAACACGTCTTCCTACGCCTCCTCTCCATTTCTCTCTCCCTCTATCTCTCCTCCTCCATACTTTATTTCTTATGTTTTTCTGTCCTGCAGTAGATGACAAGGTCACTGGGAGGTGGAGCTGTTGCTATCTCTATCTATCTATCTATCTATCTATCTATCTATCTATCTATCTATCT
>CALSBV010000422.1:2925757-2955318 GCA_943590825.1 Bovichtus diacanthus
TGCGCCTTATAATCCAGTGCGCCCTATAGTGCGGAAAATACGGTAATTGTAGATCCACAGCTAAAATTTGATAAACATGTAAGGAACATTTCAACCAATTAACCACATTAAATGTTATTTTGATGGTGATTTGAACACATTTACTGGTTGGAGAGTGTTTAATTGAATTATTTTCTCCAAGTGTTTTGTTTGGTCTTTGTTGATAAAACCACCAAATTAGCAGCCAGCAACTCCCTTTGCACCGCCTCATTTGAATGAACTTCCCACCTGCGCATCTTCTTCCATCTGAGCATTCTGCACTCTGCATTGGGCATCAAAGACGGGCAAGGCCAATTTCAAGTTGTTGCACCACCACAAAAACAGCGCCCTATAAAAAGCAAGTTACACTTTCCTATAGCTTTTTAACATCCATCCAACCCACCCAAGATGCATGCGGTCGCCAAATCAAAGTAGGGTAAAGGAGTAAATAAATGGTCCAGAGTAGTTCTACTTCAAAATAAAGTTGATATCCTCATGTATGAGGTGCAGAATATCCACAAGAATATCTGATAAGGGCAGATGTTGTCAAGACATCTCGGAAGAGGACACATTTAACACAGTTTGGTCTGTTGTAAGGAGAGCTGTTGCACAAAAAAAAAGAAATGGTTCAAAACTGATAGCTCAGTAGCAAACAGAGACACGAGCAACTACGAGCCTCGACAATCCTAACTGAAGAGTGAAAGGTTTTGAGTAGATGGCATATGGCATGTCTGGTGGGATACTGCCCATAATCAATGTCTTACATTTTATGACTAAAGACATATTGTTTTGCAAAACATCTGGATGGTACTTTATGTGCCAATATCCTAAGCATTGGGTTGGCCTACAGCAGTTATCATCTATTTAATATGGCTCTAGCTTTCTTACTTGTAGTTGAGAGAACTACAACATAATAAAACAATAAAACATGAAATTCAAAATGTTACCTAAAAGGTTTATATGTGGTGGTTCGGCCCCTTGTGAGGATTCAGCTAATAATCTTTTGGGAAGAAAATAAGTTAATGAGAAGGCTAATGGAGGGATGATGGACATTAGCCTTTCAGTAATGTCCAGCCATTGTAATAGAGACAGGACGGGCATGCCCTCGTAAAAAATGTAGAAGGTTAGCTGAGGCCGCAGTGGAGAACCGTCAAGAATCCTGTCCCTCTGTGTCACATGACCATCCTGTCACCTAGGCATTTATCACCATCATATCTGAGAGGTTTAGGTGTACAAGAAAATGTCTTTGGCTATTTACATATTTATTTATCGCTGCCTTTGTGTTGTGGGCAGAATGTATGACAAAATCAGCCATATTTGAAATGAGTAACCATTGTCACCTAGCAGCTGTCCATCGGCAGGAGCTCCCTCCACAAAGACTGCAGCCATCACATAGAAACTGTTGTCTAACATGGAGGAAAGAAAGCAATCTGAACATTCTGTGAAAGACTTGAATTTGCATATGCAGGTGTTACAATGCAGTTCACATTAGAGGCTTCCTGCATGTTGATAAGAGTGGACGTCTTTTCAATTTGAGTTATTCAAACACTCTCACGTGAATGAAATGGGAATGAATTGAATTTACCTTTTTCCTTCTTGAGGAAGTTATCATTTAGTAAAAGCTGGAGAAGGATCTGTTCATGCACACACAACTTTGCAGTGGTGAAGAGGCATGAACTAATATAAAATAGTACATATGTATGTGCAGTGGTGTTACTTTCCTTACTAAATACAGACAACACAGAAAGTACCAATATTTTTCAATGTGAGATTTACAGAGAAAAAACAAGTTAAAGCTCCAGGCACGAACCTGAGGAAGCAAAGACGCTGTTTGTAAAATAAAAAAGTTGTTTTGCGAAGGCCATGACGCAACGTTTGCGGTCTAAGGTGATTGTATTTGTGGGTCATATCCAGAGACATTCCCAGTATGGAAACTGATCTTAAACATACAGGTGTGTGCTGTAAAGGACACATTTAGTTGCCTGAGAAAAATTTGTCTCAACTCAATATTACAGTAGTTCAAGGTTGAGACAGTAGACTTGCCACAGCTTGGTGCACGTTGTTCACTCAGCAAGCAAATTGCTGATGAAGGAACAAAACATATGAACATCCACCTGCTGTTGACACTAGTTGCTTTAACCACAGTATCTGTTTTCCGAGGATGTACATGGTTCTACTATAACAATTAGCCAATCATTAACTGCGGCAGCACCAATGCCGTTGTCCAACTGTTGTCCATCGGTGTCCAGCTGTGCGGCGTAGACAGAATGTCTTCTCAATATTGCCAAACATTGTCGTTTTTTTTTTTTACTTCGCTCCTCTGCACGCGAAACCAGTATGTTGGCATGGTTACCTAGCTGTGTCAACTGAACATGCCATTAGATTCAGGAGGATATGTTGATCTGTAGTGATCAACACCCCCCTCCCCTCCGTTGAGTGAAATGTCTCGCCAACTATCCAATTCATATTGCCCTCAGGCTGAATTGCGCAACTGTGAAGTTGCCTCAACTTGTCATAATCGGGTCAAACATTTAATTTGTAAAAGATTTTGGTTTCGGACTAAACACATGCAAAACTAATGACCTGGTAATTCCCACCAGCCTCAGCCGACTTGGCGTCATGCAACTTTACTCACCTTAGTGATAACTAAACAAGATACTGGTTTAACATCAGTTTTCCAGTCCAGTGTCCAACAGAAACCACTACTACCAATGCAATATTGAAGTGTTTACAAAATCTCAGCTTCACTTCCTCCATATTTACCTCCTTCTCGCTCCCTGTTTTCCTTTCTCTTCACGCCCTCTCCTGTCAATCATCTCCGAGAAATTATGCAGATTTCTCTCTTTAAAAACATGCTGCATTCAGAATAACATCCCTCCTCCCTTTCCTTTACACATCCCCCCATCCCTCCTTCACTGCCTAAAAATGGATGACCTCAACTTTATTTGGAGAAGCAATATTTCACAGCATTTCACTCTCACTCCTTCTGTCTTTCTGTCTCCCTTTCTCTCATTCAGCATTATTAGAGGTTGACCTGACAGGGAGGCGTGGTGTGCAGAGTTGAAGGGCACGTGAATGTGTGTGCAATACACTTGCTTTTTTGGTGTCCTTGTGTATATTTATGTCAGCACGTGTCAGTCTATTGGCATGCAAGTGTGTTCACATGCTTGTGTGTGTCAGGGATCGTTTGGAGGATAAGATATGTGTAAAATAATGCAGGAGGAGGATCTGGTTTCTGTATAATGGGCTGACATTAACTTTCCTTTTCAACCCTTCAACCTTGAACTGAATTAAGCCAGTTACTGTGTGTGTGCTGACCTGAAACATGATAACGTAAGACATTTCCTCACAGGAAGGACGTAGCACACCCAGTTCTGTTGTTGTTTGTTTTTTTTCTGAGGGAAAAGAGTTTCAAAACTCCAAAGTAACTTGTAAGCCAAGCATGTATGGTTTGATTGTATTAGATCTAAGGAAGAAATCAAATAATTTAGCACAAGTTTTTTTTCCCCTTGTGTAACTTTAAATACGAGATTGCAAAAAGTGTGATGGAGGAGATGTGGCCTTGCAGGGAAAATAAACGTTTGAGGGAATTGAAGGAAAAGAGTGTTAGGTGTGAAAGAAAAGGAAAGAATTATTGGTGAAAGAGGGAAGTTTAAAAAACAAAACAGAAGCCGGCGAAAGCAACAGGTCACCATGATAGACTTCAGGGAGGAGAAAAAGGGAGATGAAGGGGAGGAAGAAAGGATTCCAGAAGTTATGAGGCGAGACATAAAGAGGGATAGATTCAATGGGAAGATGGAGGACGGAGATTTGGAGAGAACAAGAGAGAGCAGGAGGGAGAGACAGAGAGGGAGGGGGGTGCGATTAAAAAGAAACAGAGGATGGTGGTAGAGGAGAGAAATGTGTGATTTGGCAGCAGGAAGAACATCCAAGCCAGCTTCACCCACTGAGTCCTCTCTCTTTCTCACTCTTATTGTCTTTTGTCAACTTCTCACCTCTTAATACAAATTGCATTACATTACAGGTCATTGAGCAGACCCTGTTATCCAGAGCGACTTACAGTGAACTAACTCCCTGGAGCAACTCGGGGTTAAGAGCCTTACTCAGGGGCTCAATGGTGGCAGCCTGGAATCACAAACTTCCGGTGATCTATTTGGAAGCCTATAGACCACGAGACCACCACCACTCTATTGACTGAGAGCACATCGTATTTTAACTTGTACTTACTATTAGCCATTAGGCATAATTCTTTTTCTTAATTACTTTAGCAGATTATTCGTGACTTTATCGTAATTTACACAGCACAATATAATACCACAATACTTGTGAAATTGTGCATGGTGCAACAATCCACTGCAATGTTCTAGCAGCATCTATTGCAGCAAGCAGAGACATTTGGTCTTGAGACCGATGATCACACACCTTCCACCTCCATGCAGGAAATAATTCCTCAATTGGATTCCGGAATGCAGAATTTGGTCGAAGGAACACCGTCAGCATCCTTTGATGGACAGAACACCATTGCCTGATGACATTTGCATGGTGGAAGCTGACATTATCCCACACAATTACAAAAGCTGGCAAGTCATGCCTTTTTCCAAACCTCCCTCATTCTCAGGGATTAGATCTCTGTAGAGGGTGTCCAAGAACGTCAGGAGTTTGCCGGTGTTGTGTGGGCCAATATTGGTAATATGTGTACTCACACTATTCTCAGATATTGCAGCACACATTGTGATATTGCCCCTGCGTCGGCCTGGCACATCCACCGTGGCACGGTAACCTATAACATTTCGGCCAAGTCTCCTACCTTTGGCCACATTTGAACCAGCCTCATCCAGAAAAACAAGGGTGCGAGGGATTTCACTTCCTTCCAGCGCCATTATTCTCTATAATACAATAAACACAATATCAAATCAATTTATTTATTAACCTAGCTAGGTTTCTCCATGTTCAAATGTGAAATGTATGATCATTTTTCCTATGAAATGTGTGCCTTTGTCTATGTGTGTTTCTATTGTCTACTTAGATACCCAGCTCACACAATCACATCATCATGCTTCATTTGTTTTTCTAAGATGGGGCAGCACAGTGCCCACTTGAGTCTGATGAAGAGCAGTTGTGCTCGAAACGTCACCTAGGCGCAATAAACATTGAAGTCCTACATTGTGCGATCGTTTTTCATATAAAGCCTCTTTCTCACATGCAATCTATCCCTGAAATGTTCAGGAACATTTCCTGTGTGGGCTCATGCATGAATGGAAGCAGTATCTATTTCCCACCTCAAGATCTAGTAAAACTTCAGGGGAAATGCAGGTACGGCTGCGCTGTGAATGAAAGCAGTAACATTGCAGGTACAAGCACGTAAAGGGTTCCGTCCGTCTTTTTTTAAAACGCTTTCACACGGAGCGAGTGAACCGATAACAAGACTTTCACTGATAATATATTTGAATCCCCGACTTGTTTACGGTTGTTTAGCATTTACGCCGGTGCTCGTCATTTGTCTCGCAAACTTGTTAACTATTAAATAGATTACAAAGGGGCAAGTGGCTGAAGAGAGGCGGAGAACGAAACCTCAGGCAGATGGCCTGGGGGCAGGGCCGATGGGTGTAACAGATCTGGAGGGCAAACTGGAGGTCAACCAAGAAGATGACCAGATTAGGAACCAGGAACAGGTCTTGGCCGGACTGCCAACTGGGAACCAAGGTAGGATTTAGGAACAAGCTTGACATCGGTTGGGATCCCCATCTCAGGAACTGTCGAGACGTCGATCGCGGATCTGGGCTGCGGGGACTCAGGGTTGCTGTGCAGCTGAGGCTCTGTGGCGCCGGGTAGTTTAGTGGGTAGACGTTTCCCAGAGCCATGCTTCCTTCTAGGGGCTTCGACCCCTAATGACGACAATAGCCTGTGTTTGTGGACACTATATTATAGTTCTGTGCTAACCGCTGTTTTACTCGCTCCTGCAACACAATATAATTTAGAACTTAGCATTTCTTTGACCTGCGTGTCTGAAGAAGTGAAACATCATCAAATGAAATGTGAAAATGTCAAGTTGTGATTTTTACAAAATGTCAAACTATTGATTTAAATGAAACAAATCCATCATTAATGTTCCAAACTGTACAAAACCATATTGTGTGAAAATGGCTTCATAGAGCCGAACATAACGCCTGTTGTGTACCCCTGACAGCAGTGTGTGCACTGTGTCTACACACGAGGCAATAAACATCAGCAGCGTTTTGGCACTCCATTGATAAATTACAGCCTGACAGTTTTTTTTACAATAACACAAAATATACATATTACGATGCATCTGCAAGGAGCTAATATTGGCCAATATATCAGACCAGCAGATTTATCAGTCTCGTGAAAAGACTGGAGTACTCAAAACGGCTTCTGTGGTAGTACATTAAATGTCTCCAGGAGCATATTTTGCCATGATGACACACACACACAGACTCACAAAGTGAAAACAATACCAGCTTTGCTTTTGCAGCTAGTAAAAAATCTTTCTTTAATGCATGTGGCCAGGCCCATCTAATAGGCAGTAAATATTTTTCTGCTTACATGTGACACAAAAAGGGGGATTCACAGATAACTCACATTGTGACATAGTGTGCAGAGAAATGTCATTTTATGTCCCATGAGTATTCCTATGTGTCCTTCTCAGAGAGTGAAATATACCAGCCATCTGATCTCTCAACATGCTTGTATTGTAGCACTTGTAGATGTTTGTGTGTGTGGGTGTGTGTGTGTCAGCTTTTCCATCACTGGCCCTTGACAGTGGGGTGTCAGAACTCACTGACAGCTGACCCACACTGCCTGCATGACTAATGAATGCACACACACACACACACACACACGCACACACACACACACACAATTTCTACAGAATGCATAAATGCACTTTTCTCTCCTGTTTTCCCTTTCTCTGTCTTCACATTGTATCTGTCTTCTTCCTGTGTGTGTGTGTGTGTGTGTGTGTGTGTGTGTGTGTGTGTGTGTGGACAGCTGTGCACTACAGATCTTCCGTTCTTCCCTGTGGACAGTTCACACTGTGCAGGTGTGCACCATCTCTCCTCTATATGTCCTACACACACACACACACACACACACACACACACAGAGACACAGACACAGAGACACACACACACACACACACACACACACACACAGCTGATGGAAGAGAAATCAAGTTGAAAAGAGTGTGAAAAGGAGAGAAGAGGAGTTAGAAACACAAAATCCAACTAGTCCTTTTACCTTGATACTGTCATCATGATCCTATTTGATTTTGAACATTATTTAAATCCGAAACTCAGCCTCATTTTAAGAATAACAGGAAACTGACAAAATACTTGGCCCAGGACAAAATCACACCACACCCCTTCATTTGTTTGAAGTCACGCACATAAACTTGGTTATGGGATCATTTTCATACGTGAAGATATCGCTTATACAGTTCACAGTTTAGTTGTTAGTTGCTATTGCCAAGCAGCTAGTTAGTTTTGTTTCTATGGTTACCCCCCCCCCCCCTGCTTGCCTGTGCCACTTCTGGCTAAGACATATACAGTTGTTGTCTCATTGGTTGTGCTTTGAAAGGTCAGCAGCAATCTAGGTCAAAGTTGAAATAATTTTACCTTTAAGCGCAGCTCTTAATGACAATTTTAAGAGTAGCGCCACGCCAAGGGCGGCGCTTCTGCTTAGTCGGGCGGTACTCTCTCCATAGAAACAAATTGGCACAACCAGCACAGAGCGATTTTACCTCTGATCATGTGAAGGCAGCTTAATACCACTTGTTCCTCGAGAGGCGATAGTGAATCACTGTAGCGTCCGGGCTGCCCTCAGTCCAGAGGACAAAGAAGCAGAAATGCCCCGAGGGCTTGTCAATAATATATCCATGGTCCATAGCTGATAGATGGTTTAGTGGATTAAACGTACAATATGTAATTTTCTGCCACTCGGGAGCTCTTAATCAATACAATAACAAAAGAAAGCTTCATGGGAGTGTTTCATTGCAATCAGCTTCTCCCGATAGGATTACTTTATTATCTTTACTTTATTTTACAGCGTTCAGAAACTTTTTACCGGGAGCCAAATTATTCGCAGATGTCTCTTCCTCTACAAAACAAAGGGACCCAATGAGTAAAGTTGGAAAAACACTGAATAAAGCAGTTTCACTTTAAAAGTCAGTGTTTCCCCGGTGGACACTGGGCAGAGTGGCTACGAGCTAAAGGCTTAGTTAGCTCAGCTCGTTTTTCTTTTAACATAAGATCCCAACATGCAGGAGGATTTTACCGGCGGCCCAATTATCCTAAGAAGTTGCCTCCTCTCCAAAACAAATGGACTTGGTCAGTAAACCAGATGACAACTGTGAATAAAGCAGTTTCCTGTTAAAAATCTGTGTTTCCCCTGGGGAAACAGGACAGAGGGGTTACGAGCTAAACTTAAGAACCAGATGTCCGATGACTAAAATCCTTAATTTAATTAAAATATAGGCTATAATTAAAAAACAACCATGATCGTAAAAGTGTATTGTAAAGATGTGGTTTGAACTGGATATAAACTTATGACAGCTTCCGGCAGACAACCACAACACTGACACATGCGCAAAGGGGATACTACGACGCCATTACATGCACCGTTATCTTGATTAAAATGATGGATTTCTATATGTTTGAAAATGGTTTGGAACATTTGGACAATATAAGTGTACACTGACTGTACAGTCCCCGGTTAGTGGCACAAACACACGGTTAGCTAACGTAAACTGTAGGTCGAAGTGAAACTTTTAACTACGAACATTCCATTGAACAATTTTCATATCGCGATCGTTTTATCACCAAGGCCTAGTAAACATTACACCTGTCAATAAGAGCATTTATGCTATCTTAAGAATTTAGCATCCAAGCACTGCGGTGCATCAGTATAGCCTTGTAGAGCTGCTTGCATGGCTGTTGAGTCTTAGTCCAAAGTGTTCGACATATGGAACAACTAACATCAGCATTGCCATCCTTAGCTGGAGCTGATATCCTGTTTTTTCACAATAAAATCCATTTTGAGGCATGCCTATATATAATGCAGCAGGAACAAGGGACACATGGCGACATGTAGCATCGCATACACCATGTTGGGAGATATTTGGTGTATCTGAACAGTGAAAAAAATTAGAACCTGTAGCAGCTCTAGGCAGACAAGCAGACACTCACCACTGCCCTGTTTTCCTCACTGTAACACACACACACACACACACACACACACACAGACACAGACACACACAAACACATAAATTGATGCCAGTCTTTCCTGTGAGGGCAGAGTCAAGTGTTCCGTTGATGTTTTTCTCTCTTCATGAATATTAATGAATCGCTCTCTCCATCAAAACACAACCCGTACTCATTTACACAGAGACTAGTGAGGAATCTCATACACACTTACACTGAGCATGTGTGTACACACTAAAACAGCATATGCAGGCACAATCATAATAGTGTTAAAGCTAAGAATGTACAATGAATCCCTTACGTAAATCTGCCATCCACATTTGTTTTTTTTCGTTTTTCTAAAATGATAAAAAGGAGTGATGATGTGTGTTTCGCCTAATTTAAGTTATCAAGTTTATTTGAGAATGAGTCACTCAAGAGGATGTATAAAAATAGACTGTTGTGTTGATAGACTCTCTTTCCCCTAACACCTGGATAAATAGATAGATAGATGAATGAAATACTGAAATAAGGGAACAAGAAAAATTGAGACAAAGAGAAAAAAAAAGAAAAGAAAAGGTAGACGCAAGACAAAACTGGAAAAAATGACATCAAAAGATAATGACAAATAGGACACACACAAAAACAGCACCAAAAGAGAAAGGGGAAGATTAAGCATTTACTGCAGGCAGGAGGAGTGGGAGAGTTGGGTAGGTGATAAACTAGTACGCGAGGCTGAGGACCGCCGTACCCAGATTTGCACTCAATTAAGTTGGATTTACTGGGCCCATGATGAGATCCTTACTGATTGTGTGTTTTCATATTGGACTGGGGTTACAGGTAAGCCCTGATGCTTTCTCTCACACCCCCCCTTTCTGTCTGCCTCTCTAATTCTTTTGTCTTCCTCGCTCACCTTTAGCTCTGATGCGCCCTGTGCAGGCGCTGGTAGAGCAGTAAGCTCCATCTGTAATCAAGACTAAACCTCCCCCGAGGTCTGCCAAGAGGAGCCTCACAAACAAAACGCTTTATGAAGGGAGAAGAGACACACATACAGGATACAGGTGCGTGCGCATGCCCCCTGCGGGTGAATACGCTGAGGCAAAGCTATACGTTGTGATGATGACAGGATGTATCAGCCGCAATCATACATTAAAAACATGCACATAAAAATGATTGATGTGTGATGTTGGTACATACGCTGCATCATTCAGGGTGAACGTTGAAGCTTTTGAAAAGTTTGCCCTGATGTACAAAATATTGCAATGTTTCAACTGTTTCATGTATCGCTCGTTTCAGGGATTATTTAAATCAGCATTAAGGGATTTCCTTTTATTTTTGGGGCTACTTAGTGGCAGTGGAAAGAGCTGTACAGGCACACACTTTAACATATTATCACCTTATAAAGTTGTTGGTGAACATGTTAGAAAATCAACAGCTCAGCTTTTTTTTATACACACACCATAAGCATGGAATTCCCTTCACAAGGCTGTAAGACAATTAAATGACAATTGAAAATGTATTTATTTATTTGTTATTATACCTTCCTTTGTTTTAATCTGTCAGTTTATTATTAGTTATCTTGGTACTTAAATTTGTTGTAAAGCACTTTGAACTACTCCCCCTGTAGTAAAGATGCTATAAATAAAGTGTATTATTATTATTATTATTATTAATGATAATAATAATAATAATTATACATTTAATTTGTTTATATTATTAGAGTCGTGTTTCTGGTCACCTGGAGAATGGAAATCCCACATGCTGTCTCCTTTTCGCTCTGTTTTGGTCTTCACCAAGCCCTAAGTTAAACATCTTACTCTCTGCTAACCATCTAATCACTCATTTCATCTGTTTGCTCAATGGTGCTGAGCAGGTGGTGTACAGCAGCATTTAACATCTGTTTCTGTTAAGTCAGCTGCCTGAGGTCAATGAGAGCTGAGGGAGTGAAACATTAAAGTTATGGATCATAAAACCAAAACAATGAGCTGAAAGATGCTAAAAGGCTCAGTAGAGCTGAGAGAAACTGCAGAGTCAGTTCTCTGTGGGTATGTCACAACAGGCAACAACTTTCACATTACACATAATTGTTTGAACTATTGTTCATATTAAAATATGCATTAGTGTAGCTTTAAAGCAAGTTAAGTTTATTGAGTTAAATGTTACAATTCCGACATAGCATCACATTGAAAACTGTAGATACAGTATGTTGCACCATGAACATAAAAAAAATAAAAAAAGGCGTTCTGGGACTTTTTAAACTGTACATTTACGGTGTGAGGCTGAAGCGTAGTCTACATTGAACTCATATGCCTCTCCTGTTATGTGACAACATAAATCAGTTGACAACTCAGCTTTCTTGGTTAATATAGCGTGCACTGAGGAATTTATTGCTTTAATTGACTACATTTACCATCAACGCTGATTGGACATCCACATAAAAGGCTGCTAATTTCCCTTTTTACCTTAATAATATTTACACAAACAATAAATGGTGTCTTTATTTGCATTTTCATTTTGTGTTATTCCCATTGCTCTGCTGCTGTACTTTCCTTCATGTACTAATTACACTGAAATCATTAGTCTCAGTTTCAAAGTTCATTGTATTAAAACATGCATTAAGATAATTAGTTTAATTTCTAAGGAAGTGATACATATAATGATGAGATGGTTTTAACATTAATTCCTTAAAACAAATCAATGGTGTTTTTACGACTGCAGATGAATACTTATTCCGGCTGCCTAACACACACCCTTACAGGTGTACAAATACAAACACATGGGTGAGACTAGTAAAGCCTAGCTTGCCTTCGGAGCGGCCATATATTATAAACAGAAAACCTAGAAGGTTGCAAAGAGTGTGTGTTAATAACTGTCATGTACTGTAATATTTAAATCTGAACTCACCAACAATACAGTATGATTTACAGAAAGACTCAACAGATTTGGTTTAGTGACGATTGAAACAGTGTAGTAATTTAATTATGAGATTGAGAAACACGATTATATCTGTATGCATATTCTCTGTGTGTGCATGTGTGTGTGTGTGCATGTGTTTGTGAATAGAGGAAGAAGCTTAGTCTTACCTGTGCAAAACAAGCCTGCCGCCCCACTTGAATGACTAGAAATAGTAGTGCTTCGTCTTCTCTCA
This sequence comes from Bovichtus diacanthus, assembly GCA_943590825.1. Lineage (NCBI taxonomy): Eukaryota > Metazoa > Chordata > Actinopteri > Perciformes > Bovichtidae > Bovichtus > Bovichtus diacanthus. The sequence continues at coordinate 2,938,121 of CALSBV010000422.1, forward strand.
TAGTTCCAGAAGACACTTCTTCTCAAATTCAATGACACATTTCCAGGTGGGTGATGCCACAACAGGTGGTGAGGAATAAAATGTGGTCTCGGATCGGAATGGAGCCTTAGAAACTTTAAAGTAGGGGTGTAAATCACAAGTTTCATCGCTATACCATATTAAATCAGGGGTGTAAATCACAAGTTTCATCACTATACCATATTAAATCAGGGGTGTAAATTACAAGTTTCATCACTATACCATATTAAATTGAACAATGCGATATTTGCCGCTATCACAAAGTCCGCCACTATACGATTTCGATTCGATTGCAATGAGATAAGATAAGTGTGGCAGTGGGGAGTGGTGGCTGAGGAGGAGATGGGAGTGGCTCAGCTGGAGGCCAGGCATCTGGACGGAATCAGGTAATCAGTCGCACAATAAAAGCACGGCGATGACCTGGTTCTGTCTTGCAGTAGGCTGGGTTCCTGTAGGAGAGAGACGGGACTGAGACGGAGACGGAGACGTCGTCGGCGTCGGCGTCAGTGGTAGCTGAGGGCTGGGAGAACGCGGCGCCAGGGGAAGGCGACAAGTGGAGCCGCCTTAATAAACTGTTGTTTTACGCTCCGAAAGAACGCTCCCTCTCTTCATTCTTCCGCTGTCATTTCCCTGTGTGAGCGCACCCGCTCACATCTGGCGCCTGAACAGGGACTATGGCAGAGGGAGAATCGCCACCCAGTCCGCTGGGGCAAGCACTCCAGCTCCTCGCCGCGATGCAGGAGGGCACGGCCGCCCTACAGCGACAGCAGAGCCAGGCTCTCGCGGAGATTGCGATGGCTCAGTGCGAGGACCGTGCTCTCCTGCGGGAGCTGCTGCAGCAACTGGCCACTCGGGAGGGTGAGTGTTCCACGAGCCCGGCCCGACCGCCGCACGTCGCCATGCTGAGGATGACCTCCGAGGATGACCCAGAGGCATACCTGGACATTTTCGAGGGCACGGCTGCGTGTGGCCGAGGGGGGAGTGGGGGATGCGGCTGCTACCCCTGCTGTCTGGGGGAGCACAGTTGGCGGCCCACAGTCTGCCGGCGTCCTCTCGCCAGACGTATGACCAGCTGAGGAGGGCCATCCTGGACCGGCTGGGAGGCACGCCGGAGGTTCAGGGGGCTCTCCTTCGAGGACGCTGGCCGGCCCTTCCCCTACGCGCAGCAGCTCTTAGGGGCGGCGAGGCGCTGGCTTCAGCCAGGGAGCAACTCCGCAGAGGACGTCGTAGAGAAGGTGGTACTGGAATAGTTTGTCGCTGGGTTACTCCTCCTCCACGGCAAATTGGGTCCAGTGCCACCGGCCCAGCAGTCTAGAGGCTGCCGCCAACCCCACTAATATCCCTTCTGTCTCTCCACAGGGCCCAGTCGGCGGGTCTGGTCCTCGGGCACCCAGAAGGGGTCCTCAAACGCCGGGGCAGGATTGCTGGCGGTGCGGGTGACACGGCCACTTCCGGCGTGAGTGCCCACTCATGGAGGTCGGACAGTTGGTCCGGGTTGCGGGACCGCCAGACTCCTCCCCTGGTCCGGAAGGGACATAGCGCGTACCGGTATGTATACAGGGGGGTATACACCAGGCTCTGCTGGACACCGGTTGTACACAAACCATGATCCACCAGCGCTTGGTTCGGCCCGGGGCATTGGTGGAAGCGTCGTGGGTGAGGGTGAGGTGTGTCGAAGCTTCCCCGTCCAAGCCTGTGCGTCTAGTGGAGGACTTCCCCCTCGAACAGTCCCGGGATGAAACCCTCCGTCATGCTTTCGACCAGGTCGTAAGTATCGATGGTTCCCCACTGCACCCGAACGCACCGCTCACTCACCCGCACTTCACGGTGATTAGGGACAGGTTGTACCGGGTGAGCCGCGATATGCAAACAGGGGAGGAAAACACCCAGTTGTTGGTGCCGAGCAGCCGTTGGGAAATGATTTTCCAGGCGGCTCATCACAACCCCATGTCCGGTCATCTAGGGTATGACAAAACACTGAACCGGATCATGGCCCGATTTTATTGGCCGGGCATCCTCGTGGACGTGAAGCGGTGGTGTGTGTCCTGCAGCGAATGTCAGCTGGTTAACCTGCCGGCCACCCCAAAGCGCCTTTGCGCCCGTTACCATTAATTGAGGTACCATTCGAAAGAATTGGCATGGACCTCATCGGGCCATTAGACCGGAGTGCACGGGGATATCGCTTTGTGTTAGTTCTCGTGGATTACGCAACACGATATCCCGAAGCAGTGCTGCTGCGTGCTATCTCGGCCAAGAGTGTGGCGCAGGCACTGTTTCACGTGGTCTCCCGAGTTGGGATCCCGAAAGAGATCTTAACTGACCAGGGCACGTCCTTTATGTCACGCACGTTACGCGAACTGTATGCGCTACTGGGCGTCCGCTCCATCCGGACTAGTGTCTATCATCCACAGACAGATGGGCTGGTGGAGCGGTTTAACAAAACGCTTAAGAACATGGTGCGTAAGTTCGTTCACGAGGACAGCCGTAATTGGGATAAATGGTTAGACCCTCTGTTGTTCGCAGTGCGGGAGGTTCCCCAGGCCTCCACGGGATTTTCTCCCTTTGAATTATGTTTGGCAGGAAGCCACGGGGGTGTTGGACCTGCTAAAAGAAAACTGGCAGGAGGGTCCAAGCACCAGCAAAAGCGAAATTCAATACGTGCTGGACCTGAGAGCAAAACTCCATTCACTGGGTCAGATATCACGGAAGAATTTGCTCCAGGCTCAGGAGCGTCAGCAGCGCCTGTATAACAGAGGGTCGCGACTGCGTCATTTTACACCGGGAGATAAAGTGTTTGTATTGCTCCCGTCCACTAGCTCCAAATTACTCGCAAAGTGGCAAGGGCCCTTTGTGGTCACATGGCGAGTGGGGGACGTCAATTACGAGGTAGCGCGATCGGACAGTGGGGGAGCGGCACAGATTTACCACCTCAATCTCCTAAAAGAATGGAGGGAGGTGGCCTCTGCATCTCTGGCTACTACGGTGATGGAGAAAGATGAGTTGGGACCGGAGGTAGAAAAGCAATCAGCCCCGGTCTCTTGTGACAGCCATCTTTCACCGAGTCAGACATTGTCGCGTTGCAAAGGCTGTTTGCCGATGTGTTCTCCCCGCTGCCCGGGCGCACCACTCTCGCACACCACCACATAGAGACGCCCCCAGGCGTGACGGTGCGCTCACGGCCCTATCGGCTGCCTGAACACAAGAGGAAAATTGTTCAGGCAGAGCTTCAGGCTATGCTGGAGATGGGTATAATAGAAGAGTCCAACAGTGACTGGTGCTGTCCCGTCGTACTGGTGCGCAAGGCCGATGGGTCAGTACGGTTCTGTGTGGACTATCGCAGGATAAATGAGGTGTCCAAATTCGATGCTTACCCGATGCCCCGGGTCGACGAACTCCTGCATCGGCTAGGCACGGCTCGTTTTTATACGACACTGGATTTGACCAAGGGCTACTGGCAGATTCCCCTGTCTCCAGAGTCTAAGGAAAAAACTGCTTTCTCCACACCGTACGGCTTGTACCAATTCGTGACGCTTCCGTTCGGGTTGTTTGGAGCCCCTGCCACCTTCCAGCGGCTCATGGACCGGGTGCTGCGACCGCACTCAGCATATGCTGCTGTCTACCTGGATGACGTCATCATCCACAGTGAGACGTGGGAGCAGCATATGCAGCAGGTGGGGGCAGTACTCGAGTCCCTGAGGAGAGCGGAGCTCACGGCTAACCCGAGGAAGTGTGCGGTTGGACGGAGGGAGGTACGGTATCTGGGGTACCACTTGGGCGGCGGGCAGGTGCGGAGAAGACCGCGGCCATTGCCACCTGTCCGGCTCCCAAGACGGCTCCCATTCCGGGGTTTTCGGAGCTCACCAGCCCCCTGACCAACCTGACCCGAAAGGGTGCCTCAGATCCGGTCCAGTGGACGGAGCAGTGTCAGCTGGCGTTTGAGAGGGTAAAGCAAGCTCTCTGTCGGGAGCCGCTCCTGTTGTCCCCTAACTTTGCTCTCCCGTTTGTTTTACAGACCGACACCTCGAACAGCGGGCTGGGGGCTGTTTTGTCCCAGGAGGTGGAGGGGGTCGACCGCCCCGTACTGTACATTAGCCGGAAGCTGGCTCAGCGGGAGGTGAACTACAGTACGGTGGAAAAAGAGTGCCTCGCCATACGGTGGCCCCTTCGTTATTATCTCCCGAGATGCTCTTTCACCCTCTGGTCGGACCATGCCCCACTCCAGTGGCTCCACCGCATGAAGGATGCCAATGCCCTCGTTGGTATCTGGCGTTACAGCCGTTTAACTTCAAGGTGATCCACAGGCCGGGTAACCAGATGGTTGTGGCTGACTTTCTCTCGCGTTCGGCGGAGGGGGGGGGGAGTCAGCTTGCGGCCGGTGGGCTCCCGGCCTGAGTCGTGCGGTGGGGGTATGTAGCAGTGGGGTGTGGTGGCTGGGGAGGAGATGGGAGTGGCTCAGCTGGAGGCCAGGCAGCTGGACGGAATCAGGTAATCAGTCACACAATAAAAGCATGCCGATGACCTGGTTCTGTCTCGCAGTAGGCTGGGTTCCTGTCGGAGAGAGACGGAGACAGAGATGGAGACGGAGACGGCGTCGGCATCGGCGTCAGCGGTAGCTGAGGGCTGGGAGAACGCGGTGCCAGGGGAAGGCGACGAAGAGAGCCGCCTTAATAAACTGTTGTTTTGCGCTCCGAAAGAACGCTCCCTCTCTTCATTCTTCCGCTGTCATTTCCCTGTGTGAGCGCACCCGCTCACAATAAGATATACTCTATTGTTTATTTAGTTATTTATTCTATTTGCTTTATTTCCCCATTCAAAAACAAACGGCAATTAAAAAATAACAGTTTGAATGAAACAACTAAAATTCAGACACAAACATAAACCATTGAAAATAACAGAACTCATTGAAACTCAAGTGAAAGGGTATACAATAGAAAGTATACATAATAAAAAAAATGTGTGATCACAAGATGAATTTTCAGGACAAAGACACAATTTTATTTGTCCACCACTGGCAAATACTTGATGAAATTCTCAGTGGCTACTCTTAAGGTTTAACTTAGCACTGTTAGTCAGTTAATTAGTTAGCTTCTTTTTTTTTTTTTTACTTGTGTTCAGTGAACTTCTCTTTTATGGCTTAATAACTTGCAGCTGGAATCAGAAGGCGTAGCCTTACTTAGCATAAAGATTGGAAGCAGGGGGAAACAGCTTGCCTGTCTCTTTACAAAGTAAAGAAAAACACCTATCAGCACCTCTAAAGCTGACCAATTAACATATTGTTTGTCATATGTTTAACAAACAGTAATGTAAAAAATAATTGCATACTGTAACTACCAGACAGCATCCAGTGACTTCCTGCAGTCTTGTTGTCACAGTGAGGTTGCTAATGCTTCATAAAAATAGCTGGCTAGAAAAATAAGATGATGCTAGCTAAGCAGTAGTTGCATATAACTCTGCCAAACCACAAATAGTTGTTTTTTTTACATTTCTATCTTTGTAAGGTTTCAGCACACTAAATATGATGTGTTAGTTTGTCAGCGTCATAGGAGCTGGTTGGACTATTTGTAGGCTAGCTCTCTCTACCAGCGTCTTTATGCTAGGCTAAGCGAATCAATTCTTGGCTCTAGCTTCATACTAAACACACAGAGTGGTCGAATTGCTCCTTCAAAAGATGTTTATTCATTTGCAAAGAGGGTGTGACACATGATAGACTAAATATTTTATACAATGTTAGTTATAGCACAAAATGACTCTTCATTTACATTATACATATATATGTACACACACAGTACAGTACTGTATGTTCTGTATGAAAATCAGAGAGGAGAACGTGCTTATGGCTCTTAACATATCTTCACATATACTATGCAAATTGTAAACAACAAGCCAGTCAATAGTGGAGAACATGATGAACTCCCTCCCACGGCTCTAGAAATGATACAGAATCCTGGTGTAACCAGATATATAAACATTTATATAACCCACTCCACCTAGGACCAAATGCTGAATGCCACAGCTGACCATGGGGGTTGCTATGTGCAATAGCAAGACATGTCAGCTAGGTATGGAAATGGGATGACAAGGAATTTAAATAATTACACTAATTAATTACAGCAAAGATTGCATGGCAGAAGTGCAAACCAGGAAGTTGTATGAAAACTTCTTTATATTGATGCGAGATTTTAATTTTCATATTTTTCCGCACTGTGTTGGCACAAGGACTGAGGGACGTATACTTAACACACACTGCTGAGTGAGGTTATAAAGACACTATCTGGAAAGGCATTCAGGTTTTTGCAGTAATCTGATCCAAACACTAAACTGCTGATATGTACTACCTTGCAGTATAGACAAAATGTTCATGTATTGCTGAATGTGGTTTCAACGAGTGAGTGGCAAAGCATATAAGAGATACATTTTGCTGAATGGCCTTTCAAAAAAGCAAATCTATGAAGTCACTCTGTTTGAAGATGACAAAGGATGCTGGTGTAATCTGATAAACAGGCTGCTAGGTACCCTGCCAAATGCTACTTGACATAAAAAAATGACTGGTAGTCTGCCAATAGGATATATAAAGACACACTCTATAGATGATAAAATGCTGTAGAAGGGGGACAACCTGAAAACTGTAACGCTGGAGACCATCATGACTAACAACACCATGGAAATGTTGGAAAACGCTCATGTAGCAACCATCTTTCATTTTAACTGTGTCTGGACAATTAAACTCCGTATTGGCTGAATAAAGCAATCTTTCCTGTTCACAATCAGGTTGAGACTATTTCTGAAGGTTTACTACAATACCCAGTATTCTTTGCCAATGCCCACCAATGCTGCCAGGGATGCTAGCTAGCATTCTGTGTCAGAGCAAGCAGTTTGGCTGATAAATGTATGAACATGAGAATAACGTTCAGGCTGGACACCAATTGCCAGGTGCCATAAATGAGGTGGGCCTTTCTTTCAATTGATATAGAGCCCTAACTTGAAGGCAATAAAAACCTGATAATTGACTCAAAAAAACACATTCTCAGATGGTGTAGCAGATTAACACTGTGTCCACAGTACTTGGTATAATGTATGGATGTCTGTTGTACTCTTAGGCAACCCACAACACCGAAGAGACACAAAGGGTAGGCATCTTGCAGGTATGTTTTGGTGAAACAGTTTGTGGGATTCATGCAGTCGATGGGCAAATAGCCAAGATAGATCCAAGTTATCCATGTTTTTTTGGCCCAGTGTGTAATAGAGACACGTACAACAGTAGCTTATTTCTGCAGAAGGGCGTCTATGACCTCTAAAGATGTTATAAATGATTTTCTCACCCTGTGTTATTGGAAGATGGATGCAACCAAACTGGAATGAATAGCCCAGTCAGTGCATCCTGTCCATCACATGGAAACTGAGAATAATCAATATGTAAACTTTTACAATGTGCCTTATTGTGTCCTTATTAAGATGTAATATGTGATATGTAAGATGTTATTGAATTAAGTAACTTAGTGGCCAATCTACTGTGAAATAAGATGCAGTATTTGTAAACTGTGAAGTGGAAGAGTACACAACCTAAAAGGTTGACAGAAGATCTGATTGGAGCAGAGAAGCGTTGAGAGGCGTGGACACGCCTCAGTGCCAACAAGGGGCCAATAGGACCTGGCCCCAGCCAACCAATGAGAGAAGACTATACCTGAAAGAAATATGTTGTAAACTAGAGATCGTGGCCGTTCTGTGGATCTGTGAGGCAGAGTAACTACTGAAATGTGGTCTGTGGACAGTGAAATAGGTCCTCAGCTGCGTACTTTTGTAATGCTCACCATATCATCATGGAATAAATACAGTTAATATGAAGAGAAGTTTTCTGAAATTGATTTCTATGCGTCTCTATTTCCAGATATAAGAACTTGACAATACCCAGCTCTAGAGCTCTCACTCTTACTGTTATAGAGATCTGACACATCACACACAAGTATTTTAATGTCTTGTTTAACTTGAATATGAATATATTCACTCTCTGTTTTATCTTGGTTTACTTCAGCTCCAGATGCTTGTTCATACAGGTTAAAATGTTAAAACAAAACAGTGACGTCATCATCGTAAAGTGCAACTTTGTGCATATGTACCAGCAATACTGCTGTTGATGCTAATTATTTTAATTGAAGGACTCTGAGGATTCTGTTAAAACACCATTCATTTACACTGACATGCAGACATTTTAATATTTAATAAAGGCATCAGGAAAGCCATAAGCTTTCAGTACAGCCCTTTTCTCTGGAGATGTAGTCAAAAGTTTTTAGTTTTTTTCCTAATCAAGCCCAATAATAAAAACCCTTACTTTCTTCTGGTTTGTTTATAAACATGTTTGTTCTTTATCTATAACTTTTTACAATATATCATTTAATCTATTCATAAGTATTTTAGCAAATATGTTATATTCTGTATTCATAGTAGGGAGATTTCTGTAACACAATTGTATATATACAAGATGTATATATACATGTACAACCTTGACCTGCCACTCTTATAAGCCTATTGTGTGTCCAAAGACAGTGTATGGCAAATTCACAGTGGCCAAATTAAAGCTTCCATTGAATAAATGAAAGTCTGTCAAGGTCTGCTGTGAGCTTCACTGTATGCTAAGCCAGCCATCTGAAGATGCAGATCACTATCACACTATCACTCCGGTAGTCACTCCGGAGTGTCACTGCTGCTTTGAGCCCCTGGCAGCTTAACAATTAACAGCCTTACTGGCCTATTACTCTTGTTTCCGTTTCAGAAAAGATTTGAAAGAAGTTGCTTCTTTTGTGTTCCCTCTACTGGCTCCCAGTCACCAACCAAAAAGCCAAAACTAAAGAAGTTGGATTGGGAGAATTACTGATATAAAAATAATCAATGACTGTAGCAATTAGAGCATGTTGTCCCACCTTCATGCTTAGCCAAGTACGGGCTAGGGTTAATGAAGGCACCAGTATTCCCAGCACCAGAACCAACCCATCAATGCACTCTAGCAATCGCTCTGTCCCCAGAGACTGATGCTCTGTGTTTGGGAAACCATTGCTGAGCAGACCAGGCAGGATACTGAAAGTGGCACAATGAGGAAGGCATCCTGAACAGTGTTGTCATTTCAGGCATGAAAAACATGAATAAGAAACGTTGTTGCCTGAGGCCTTTTACACTGGAGCGCCCCATCATATGCTTACAAATGTAGGCATGCAAAGATACTAAATACCTTTCTAAACTGAACAGCTTGGCCTTTTTTGCAGTTAAAACAATTCTGACAAGTTGAGACCTTTGCAGAATAATTTAGATCTTCACATATCACCTCAAGTTGCTGACTTAACAGAGAAATCCACTCTGATATAGTCACTGAGTGGCTTTTGTTTGTTTAAATGCTACCTTATCTAAAGTTTACACTGCATGGAGACAGCCAATCAGCCACCCACCCCGTGAACTATAGACCTAGAGGGCCAGAGCCAGTCTCAATGTGCCCCTGCTTTTCCCTTGAGGCTTTTTGCCGAGGCCTCAATACATCTGTCCACTTCCATTTATCCATCTGTCCATCTGTCTGTCTGTCCCTGTGTGTGTGCCTCGGTAACCCTATACATCTCCTGTGTCCAATCAGCTCATCTGACCCAGTCAGACAGAGAAAGCACCAGGTGCTAGATGCCCAGCTATAATTGGGAAGACAGGTTATCTCTAAATACTGTACGTACACTACATTGTTAGTGTTACATGCTTCTTTGTATTTGGTGATAAGATTAACCATGTTGGTGTTAAGCAATGCACTACATATAACAGCAAGAACACTAACACTATTAAAAACTATTAAAATAATCATCTTTAAAATGTTCTGATGCTTGTGTTACACATTAACTATATAAATGAGCAAGACAAACTAAATGAGGCATTATATGTGACTTTCAGTGTTGGTAAGTAATGCACAGTACTGTGAACATTGTTTTCAGTAAGGAGTGGTGTAAGTAATGACTAGTGTAAGGGATTCTAATTTGAAATTCAGTAATTACATCACAATTGCTAATCCCAGTTACTAATTCATGGAAGGTTGGTATCACTTTGGTGTCCCTACGTTCAGTGGACGTGTTAGCTTGGCACAAGACGGGAGAAGACAGCTTTAGTCTCGTATTTAGTTGTCGTATTTATATGTTGTGTGATCTTAGCTAGCTTGCTAATTTAACTGGTAAGGCTGCATTCGGGAATCACCAAGTTTTGTTCAGAGTTGTAGAGTGTGTGAACCGCTCCATTGGGAGCACTTATGGAGTGTAGTGGTAATTCCCTTCCGAAAAGTAGTCTGGCTTCATGCTAAACCATAGTCTCTCGTTTTATACATGTTCAATAATGAATATGTGAAGTGCGTGTGTGTGTGTCTGTGTGTGTGTGTGTGTGTGTGATGATATGGTGTTGATAAAAGGCTCCTTTGACTAGGTTGTGCTGATATCTAAAGTAAAGTGACAGGTAATGTTACTAATGTAACTGTTTAGTCGTTAGGAAAGTAATTCCATTACGTTTGTAATATTTATGAATATGTAATGCGGAACATTTTACATGTAACTTGCCCAATGCTGATGGCGTTTACCATAAAAGTTCAGCTCTCTTGCAGCACTAGGCCCAGAGTCGGGGCCGTTTGAGAGCTTATCCAAAGCAATGCCAACTCAGCCTTATGTCTCCAAACTGAATGATATCCAACAGGACCCTGGATAATATGCCGTGCCAGCTTCAAATCTCTGTCTGTCTCTCTCTTTCTCCTGCTTTCATTCACTTTTTTTCTGTCCCACTTTCATCGCTTGCTGTCTTTCTTTCTAATTGTAATTCCATCCATGTTGCCCCTTGCTAACCTCTTCTGTACATTTATTCTCACTACACCGCACACACAAGCACACCCTCTTTTTTTTTAAGATATCAGAAAAGAGGGAGAGAAAAACAGCACAGTCCAACATTTAAAATCCTTCATTAGCATCTTCTGAATTACTTATGTTTACACAGTGCCGAAATATTCCAGAGGAATAACAAGTATTAAGGACATTTAAGGACACCACATTCCACCACACACGCACGAGAAGACAAGCAGTAATCCAGTGTCAGTTTGACCCAAAGCTTGGCTGAAACCAAGGCAAAATCAGAGTTTCAGGGTAATCCAGCGCTTGAACATTAATGAAAGCTATTAATGAGGGGGATCTAGTTGAAAAAAAACATCTAATGACAAAGGCTGTAGGCTATTTTCGTACTCATTTATCACTGTACGCTCAATGAGCTCTTGTGGTTGCAGTGTTTCACAATTTTTGAAAAACTTTTTTCATTGACTGTTATATACTGTCATTGACCGCTAACTCCTCAGTAGGGGCTGCAAGTGATCAACAACTTCACTAGCAAAAGGCATTTCCAGCAATTGGCTAGGCTAGCTGTGACTCTTCTGTTGCCGGCCACATTTTGGCCTTAGTCGAGGCTCCAAAACTGACATCCATAGAAAGGTTTGGTCTCACTTTGAACCCGAGCATCCGCAGATTAATTCCATACCTAATATGTTATCATCTACTAAAGTTAGGACTAATACGAGATGAATAAATCCCTGTTTTTGTGACCTTTGCCGCCATCTTGACTGTAAGGGAGCCGGGAGTGACAACTGAGTGAGATTCAACTCTTGTTTGGGAGAGAGTGACTCACCTGAGGGAGATCTGCACTCTACTGAGTGCACTTGTGTAGTTGCATGTGTGAGTGTGCCTGCAAAAATGTCTATTGTACATGGCAGGGCAATAGACAAAAAAACTGTATCGTTTCTCTGTCCTCTGGTGAATCATTTTGTGATCAACAGTAATGCAGCCTGCTGGCTCTGAGTGTTTACAGAGGACTGCTGGCTTTATCTACAGCAGTGACAAAGTTAAGGCACAAAGGTGCAGGAGAAAATTATTAATATGGATCAGTAACATTGATTTATTAAAAGAAATGTGCATAATTTCACCTGGTATTTAACGCCCCGGGGAAGCTTGTCCTAACCTCTTGCCACTTAGCTGCACTGTTATTTGTTAAAAGGCACAACAGAAAGAAACAGGCAAATTAGAGACAAGATGTTCCATTTCATAATTACTTTTTCAAATGTCAGTCGAATCGTTAGAATTAAAAAGGCGACAGGATAAACAAGTAACACTGTCTTGATGATGTGAAATGGAACCTCAGACTAAGGGTCAGTCATACTACACTGCTGTGACATGACTGGTGTCAACCCTTCATGCCTCTGGCTCAGCTGCAGACAGAATCACAGTCTGCTCCCTGCCCTCTGCAGTGTTTACACAGCTTGCCGTGCATGTTTCACCTTGTAGACATACACATACTGTTCCTACAAGGCACCTCAGACTGGCCCAGTTGGATCTCTCCATCAGTGTCCTCCTGGCAGACCACGAACACTTGAAGTAAATTAAAGCGTGGCAATTTGTCAACGTATCCTCATGAAATGGTTTGTTGGATTTTTTACAAAAAAGTTGATTCTTATTTTTCGTCCATTTTCCTAAAATATCCAGTAACACGTGTCAATATCCGCCCGTTACATGCATATATTCTTTATAAAATAAACTTCCGTCTAAACAGGAAACAACTTGGTTAGGTTTAGGCAGCAAAAAAAAGTTAGGAAAATATTGTGGTTTCAGTAAAAAATAACTAAGTTTGAAATACTTGGTTAAGTTTAGGAAACAAAAGTACTTGGTTAGGCCTATGAAAAGATTGTGGTTTGGCTTAAAAATAACTACGGGAGTGCTTGTTAGTTAAGTACGGAAGTCAGGTGACAAATAGGTCAACGTTTTAAGTACCCAAGTTACTCACGGGGCACGAAAAGCGGCCTCCTGGATGAAAGTCCTGGGTTTTTGGACCCATGCACGTGCTGTTATACTTCCTGGTTCACAAAAACGTGAAATAAACACAAATTGATTTTTGCATAGGTACGAATGACAGTGGATTACTTTTCGTCGGCATGCCTACAAACAAACTATGAGAACAGCCTGAAAAAAAAAACCTTTTACTGGAAACTTGCATTGTATCACTGATCAAGACTGTCAGATGAAATTGCAAGTTCAGGAAAAAAAACTATTATGTGGGGCCTTCAATTGAAAAAACTTAAAATTCTCCACTGCATGCTGATTCCTAACTCTCAACCAAAGCCTTAAGCTTGTATTAAGTTAAACCTTGTGCTTTTACATACAGTTACATTTTTTATTTTTAAGAGGAAAAGCTATGTGGGATCCAATCATAGTATTTTGACTTTTAAAAACAAGTGAAAATCGGGCAGCATAAATCAATAATACAAAAATTTAGGTGAAAATACGTCTTTTAAATATGCAGCATAAACACTGTGTACAGACTGTTAATTGTCATTGCGTTAATATACTGTATATATTTTTTGGAATTTTTTTTTTAACTTTTTGCATTTTCTCCCCAATTACTGAGCTGTCAACTTTCCTACAGGGCCTGTCTTGCTGCTAGAATCATAACTATTGTGTGTGAGTGGACATAAAAGGTGAAAATCAGTTTAAACTGATATGCTCTTTTTAACAAACAAATATGTTCCTTATAGTTTAAACTCAAAAACATTAGGCAGTGCATGTGCGAAAACCCAAATCCAAATGGGAAGACATTAAAGTGTTCCACCTTTGTACGTTGTAGGCCTGCTCTATTCCTCATTGCTTTGTTTGTACGTACAAATACAGCAACACACAATGAACAATCATAGTTGGTGAGAATAGAGGTGAGCTGCAGGCGGAGACACCTGCTACAGAGGCAGTGACAATATTATCATTTTTTTAAATAAGCAAATGGGCTCGTTGGTTATTCATGATTTTGGTTTAATATTAAGGTCAAAAGTGACTGAAAGATAATAAAACCACAAGCTTTCCCAAAGTGCTTTTTTATTGCCCACATTGTGGGACACTCCCATCTTCTGTGTCAAAGGGTTTGTTTCCCCCCGTCCCTACAACATGTGTGTGGTAGATGAATGTAACACTTCGTGCTGCAGTAACATTCATTCCAGAGAGCATAATCCATGGAACAACATTTCCTTACAAAATGTAATTTGTCAAACAAGTTAGCGGTATAAAAATGTAATTATAAGGTGATAAGAATGAACTGCCGCGGACAAAAACTCAGCTCTTGACGAAGCAAACCTAAAATGCGTTCATCGCTCTTCCACATACAGAACATGTTCGGATAAATACCAAGACATTTTAAGTTTCGGTGTGTGGCAAGCCTTTTGTTTGATTCTTCTATATAGTCTACGTTTGAACAGCACCCAACTGAATTATACTGCAGTGCTGTGGATTTCTGATATCAATCCTGCCCTCCATCTTTCTGCCACTGTCCATCGCTTCCTTGACATCCTTTACTTTATCTTTCTACTTCTATTTGTTTTACTTTTGCCGGATTTTTACTGTCTAATTTTTATCCTCTCTCTCCATCCCCATTTTTTTCTCCTCTCTTTTCCTTTTGGTGTCTCTCGCTTTCTTTGCGCCGCCTCCCCTTTCGCTCACAGTCTAAGTATTGGTAATTAAATTATGCACTTCCCTATGAAATATAGTTCCAGTGACACCAAATGTGTGTGTGTGTGTGTAGAGTTGATGATGGAGAGGCTGTCTGCGTTTTTAATAAGCACAACACTGCAACGCCCCACACGCTAACTGCCTTAGCATCGAACTTCACACACACATAAGTAAACACACACACAGAGGCATCTGCCAAGACTGGGCTCAAACTTGCAGGGAATTTATGTACAAATAATTACTTTTTAATAGCCAGTAATGTGATTTCCTGCCAAAGAAATATTCAAATGCATCTCAGGCAGTCCAGTATATTATCTGCCTGGAGCTACGGATGCGACTTAGGGGAGACGGCACAGGAAAGACAGATTATTGTTTGTGTGATAATAATTATTTTACCCTTGTCATCTGCAGAGGAAAATGGGAGATAATGCCTTTGTCTCTCTGTCTTCTGCCTTCACTTTCTTTTCTCTGCCTTTTACTCCTCTTGTTCTTTCACCTTCTCAGTCAAGACTCTTATCAGGGTAACCTGAACGCAGACTTTCCACTTTAGGTAATGTGAGTCTCTGGGACGGTGCCTAACAATATTTGTTCGCTTCAAACATTTGTAGATACGTCTCAAATGTATCTTGTAGCTGGCTGCAATATGGTAACTGTCACACATTTGATGATTTATTTGTCTCTCCAGTTGGGTTTTATTGGAATCATAGGTTCTTTATGCCCAAGTGGATTTAAAAAAATAAAAAGAAGACATTTGGATACTGGTTGATGCTAGATTGTTTTCCTGTTCACAGGTAATTGTCTGCACTTTTGGATTCAGTGACTTGCTGTTCTGTGCCAGTTTGTGTGACGTTGATCAAACTAATTTGGTGTAATTGTAGTCGTGAGTCGGTTATTGTGTTTGCGACTATGGATGCAATACATTTAGAGTTACTTTGTCAACTTAAATCAATGACTCTGACTCGGTTTTGATGCATGTTTAATTTTTATTGAGTGTGAATAAAATGTGGATACAAATATGTTTGTTGTGTTTCGAATTTGGAAAAAAATATGCAGAGTACAGAGCCTTCGGAGTTCATCTGTGTTCAGATGGTGTGATGGCAAAATGTGGCGGGAACATTTGCTTTGGTTGTTGTTTTGCTAGTCACCTCCCTGATAGTTACTACCTTGATAACTCTACTAAATATCTTCTTTTTTGCAGTGCACCCTTGCTTTGTTCAAGCTCTTGGCTGAAGTGTAGCCGCCTAACGCTCTTGCCAAGTTTGAGTTTGCCATGGCAACAGTGACTTTTCTAAGCAGGTTTGTGTGTTGGCAGTTGTAAACTCAACCTCCAAGCAAGCACAATCAAAACCGATGTTTCATAGGTTTACTCAGGTATTACAGGAGTTCCTGCCAATCATTTTCCAATTTTGGGTTTCTATTAACTGAGCTGTGAAAGGCCGAAGCAAAAGTTCTCTGTTGAGTAGGGTGGTGGTCTAGTGGTCTAGTGGTTAGGTTGTGAGTTCAATACCAGGGCTGTACACTATTGGGTTCTTGAGCAACACACTTAACCCTAAGTCGCTCCAGTGGGACTGTCCTTATAGTGAGTTAAATGGATAAATGACAAATGTATTAGGTCTTAGCTGCTCTGCTGTTCAAGGTGTTCAGCCTCCAGATGAAACCTCCACAACAAAATGACAGCACCTTGCTTCTAACCCATTTTAGCAAAGCTCGAATAGGACGCGAACAGAAGACACCTCACTCAGTCTCAAAATGTCAACTTTTAACCATAATCTGTGTAAGTGTAAGAGATAATGACCAATGTGCATCACGTACTTGATGTGGAAATCGGATCTAAATTGTGGCATCCATCTTTCTATCTATTTTTCCGTTTGTCACACACTCGCTCAGACACCAGGGTTCACAGTGTCACAGGTAAGTGATGTTATGTCTAGAATTCATTTTTTGCATTAACAGCTGACACCTCCCTTAGCAGGTTCAAGTGCCTAACACCGTGTGGATGTGTGAGAGTGTGGATGTGTGTTTGCAGGTTTTTAATCTGTGCAGCTTGTGTGTGCAATGACTGGTTAATAACCTCTGGAAGGATGAGCCTTCTCAAACTGAACCTTAGGGAGTCTAACCGATTGCCGCTTTGTGTGTGTGCATGTGTGTTGTGTTGAGCACCAGCTAACGCAACGCTCTGTCTAATCCGCACGAACAAATCAGAGCTAAGTGCACCGTCACATAGCAACATCTAGCAGCCAACAGAGAGAGAGAGAGAGAGAGAGGGAGAATAGAAAGCAAGAAATAATGTATGTGTAAGTTAAAATGTAGAAAAATCGAGATGATGTTTCACTTATTTTTAGTTTTGTTTGCTGTATTTTTTCCCCCCCATCTTCTCTTATATTTTCACTTACTTCTTCCTCCGTTTGGATCCTCTTCCTCTACTTCTCTTCTCTTCTCCGTGAACTATATTTTATATATACTCTATGTATCTGTCTTTGTCTGTGTGTGTGTGTGTGTGTGCGTGTGCGCGTGTGTGTATGTGTGTGTGCGTGTGTGTGTGTTTATGTGTCAAGGGAGAAATTACCGTTTCTCTGCCTGTGTGTTAAAGGAGTGCTTTGTTTTGTGCGTGTGTGTGTGTGTGTGTGTGTGTGTGTGTGTGTGTGTGTGTGTGTG
>CALSBV010000422.1:2979889-3003211 GCA_943590825.1 Bovichtus diacanthus
TTTGGGGCCCCCTGCTGGAGCTGTTGCCCCCGCGACCCGACCCCGGAAAAGCGGTTGAAGATGGATGGATGGATGTTTAGTCAGGTCTCATTGTTCACTTGTTAACTTACAGTCACTCATGTCTTGTCTGTCATTGCACTTCCTGTTTTATTTTGTACTTACCTTTCCCTCTCATTTCAGAGCACTTCCTGCCATTGTGTGTTTTCCCGCCCGTGAGATTGTCAGGCCCTGTCTTGATTGTTGCCACCTGTGTCCCATCACCTCTGGTACATGTAGTCCTCGTCTCCCTTTGTCCTGTGCCACTTCGTCTTGTGTCGTCAAGAGAGCCAGCGGTTTCCAGCATTGTTCCCTTAGTCAAGTTTAGTTTATGTTTTTGCTGTTTGCTTTTTCTATGTTTTTCCTCTGAGAGTGATTTTTTGTTGTGCTTTGTTTGTTCTTTAGTAAAGACCTTTTTTTTTTTTTTATATATAAACCTTGTCCTGAGGCGTGCGTTTGAGTTCCCGCATTTATGTCACGTCCTTAACCCTGAACACTGGTTCTATTTAAAATGTATAAGCACTTAATCACATAGCTCTTTCTGGGAAACATCTTGGAAGTTGTTGGGAAACTTTACACTGTAGCCTTGAAGAGACTAATGTGAACGGAGCAGATTAACAGTTCCACACTGGCCACATACAGTTACAGACCTACTTGTGTCCACCGTTTTGTGTAAGACACTAAAATTCAGAAATGGATTCTAAAGTTGTAGGCACACGTACATATTTTAATTTCAAAAACCCATTCTCTGCTATTTTAGATGTCATTTTAAAACATTTAAAAACTATTTCATATTGTCATTAACTTCAGGCAAACCGTGACCTTTCAATCACACAATAACCAAACCGTGTGTGCGTGCGTCTAGCTAATCTCGCTTAATACTGGACCCATCAGCCTAATGTTTTTTTTGCACATTTCTGACTGTATGCTCAAGGACCTTTTGTGCTTGTGGTGATTCACAATTTTTGAAAAAAACGTATATATTGATTCTTTTGTAACATCATTGACTGCTGACTCCTCGCTCCTCTTTACTGGCCGTGAGTGACCAACAATTGCTTCAGTTTAGAAACATGTTTCCATTAGGGATTAGGAATTGTTCTCGCACACCTGCATAATGCTCGTGGCTCAATAGGGCAGTGCGTGTGTGCGTCGGTGATCAGAGAACAGGGAAAAGGTTAGCAGTGATGTTGTCCAGAGGCAGTAAATGTACAGTGTTTGTCATTTGTTTTTTAATAAAACATTTGTAATCATTAATAAACACTACAGCTCCTCAATACCCAAGAAGCTCCAGTGTCTTACTTCCCAGCTTGGTGGGCAAAAGTGAAGGAAAGAAAGAACAGGACTCAAACGCACGACTCAGACACGGGTAAATTCAAAATTTATCAGGATAACCAGGACCATAGAGACCGGAAAAATGCTGGGACGCTTGTTACGGAGAACAAAGAACTGGCAACAGACAAAGGGACAAGAGTGCTTTATGAAAGGGGGAGACTAATGAGGGGAGTGATAACAGGTGAGGTGGCTGCAGGACTGAAGAGACACAATCAGGGCAGGAAGTGAAGTTGGCTGTAACGAGGGGCCAAGATGAGCGACAAACTAAAACAGGAAACAGATCAAAGGGCGGGATGTTACACTAGGGGGCAAAATATAGATACATATATTTTATTCCATGCCTTTTTTATTGCCAATCAACATAGCGTTAAATGCGATTATATTGTCAAAAAGAAAACTTGAGGCGTAAATAAATGCTTCAGGTTGCGGTTACGTGACAAAACGTAGCCGTAGCCTGTATGGAGCCGATGCACACATCTGTTGCATGACACGCGCAGCAGTGGTCGTTGCAAAAACACCCGGTGGAGATCTGCGCTCTCCTGAGTGCACTTTTCTACATTCAGTGAAGCTCCAACTGTGATTCTACAAATAAAGATGACATTGATGTATTGTATTTCCTCTTCTAATACAGTGTTCTATCATCCATAATAAATTGATTATTCAGTACATTTCTACACTAATTATCTGCTGCAGGGACATACTTGATGAATCACTAGCTCAAAAAGGTCAACTATGTTACCTGTATGAAACAACAACAAAAAAAAAAGATTTTTTTATTTTTATTTCCCTTATAGGTTAGCACCATCCCCAAACCACTGACCCTTGCAGCAGATGTAAGCATGTCCACTAGCACTACTTGTACTACAGGTGTGAGAGTCTCGACGAGTACTAATTAAAGTTTACTAATGTTACCTGCTTGTAATTGGAGACGCCGCTACTTTTTTGGAATTGTAAAATATTGTCTAGCTTAAAAAATAGTTTGACATTTTGGGAAATATGCTTTTTTTTTTTTTCCGGTGGAGAATTAGATGAGAAGATTCATTCCAGCGGCATCGATCTTACCATCTAACTCCCGGCAGGACAATGAATACTTACTTTGAACTGTGGTTAAAATGATCGTCAGCGTACTAAATAGTAAGATGTTGCCGTAATGGCTTAGATTTCAGGATGATCATAAACCAAGGCAAGTTGGTCCCTAACTTCTCCCGAGCCATCAGAATCGCAGGACAGCAACAGTGTGTATCTGCTGCAGGGGGAACATTTCCAATGCCCTGTGTGATTCCATATGCCTCACCCAGTGTGTGTACCGTAATTGGATCTTGTGCATCCTGCTCATGCTCTTGTAAAACAGGTACACAAACTTAGCTATAGTATCTCTGCTCTGCACAACTTCATGCCACCTTCAGCGTCAGGGCTTCAGAAACACAGACACATCGGTCAGTATTTACAAAGATCTTTAGGACATTTTCTTTTATAGGTTTTGGTTGAATTCTTAATTTTTCTTTCTTTTTCAAACAATTTTTTGGTAAATCTAAATTATTACCATTAAGCAATGACCATGAAAAAAAACAAAAAAAACCCAAAACAATGAACACTTGCAGTGAACTTTGCTTGAGCTTTAATTCACAGAGCTTTGTAAGAATGGTCGGCCCCAAGTACTGAATTAATGTTTGAATATTAGTTCCATACGGGGGCAGGTATTACTGAGAATATTTTTAACTTGCTAAATTAAGCATGAGTTTTTTTTAAAGCAATTGCGTGACATTTAAGTATGTTTGTGTATTCATTTGCTTGCCAATCAGAATCAGAAAATTAGATGAGAGAGTTAGATGAGAAGATTGTTTCCACTGTTTTTATGCCTGGCTCCTGTAAGCATCTCCCGGCTCCCCCTCCATAGGCTACATACACAATGTAACAAACTCCATACACACAGACATTGACTTATATATTTTAACTTCTATCTGGCATGCTCCAAATACTGCAAGTGAACCTATCCTAATGTTGAGCCGCGTTGATATAATCAGATTATGAAAAAGAATGCACACTGAAACGTCATCATTGTCAGGTGTCGTCAGCTTTATCCTCTGATCTTTGGGTAGACACGACAACATCATATTATTTTACTTCAAAGTATAAAATGTCTTGTTATTCAACTTAAAGGGGCATCACAATTTAACACAGACAAAATAAAATAAAAATATGCAATGCAAAGCACAACAGAAAACAACAACTTTAATTAAAAAGCTGTGGATTATAATTCATTATCTAAAGCTAAATAAGCACCGTGTGTTTAACGGGAACGTTTTCAGTCATTTACTCAATGGAAGCAGGTTTTGCATTAGTGGCTTGTTTATAAAATTCAAAGGTCAGAGAAGACATATTACTGCTGCCGTGTGTCCGTTGGATTGTCCACCGGTTTGTTTGTCAGCCAGTGACAGTGACAGAGCTTGTGACAACATGATGAGCTTGTTTCCAGCTGTGACGAGAACAAGACTAACGTGCGCGTCAAAAACTCACACTGAGGTTTCGGTTGAAAAAATAATTTCAAAACCCATGCATGAAAAGGTTAAGATCATTTTCTTTACCACTTCCTCGTGACATGTGAGCAAAGGTCATAATGTGCACACACACACAAACACAAATATGCACGGATGCCCATGCAAAGGAGCCAGAAATTAATTTGAACAAACATGACGCAATATCTCAGTGTGTGTGTCTGCGTGTCTGCGTGTGTGTTTGTGTGTGTGTGTGTGTGTGTGTGGTGGGGTTGGAGACCTAGGGGGACTTTGCGTACAGCAGATATGAAACGGGGCATTAATTGAGCTTCGAACTAAAGGGAATAGAGGCAGCAGGGGGAGGGGGATAGTTGGAAAGAAAGACAGGGTATCTGTGTGTGTGTGTGTGTGTGTGTGTGTGTGTGTGTGTGTGAGTGTGTGAGAGAGAGCGAGCGAGAGATGATGGGAGTATGAAAAAGGGGGTTAAGAGAGAAAGAAAGGCAGACAGACAGATGCAGAGAGAGAATCATGCTGAAGGGAATAACAGAGAGTGATGCTCATTAAAACTGATTATTAAAGCAGTAACACTGAAGAGCTGTATTCAGGCATAGCCACAACATCCCAGATGTGTTTGCGAGTGTGTGTGCGTGTGTGTGTGTGTGTGTGCGTGCGTGCGTGTGTGTGCGTGCGTGTGTGTGTGTGTGTGTGCGTGCATGTGTGCGTGCATGTCTGTTGTTACCATAAACACATAGCCACTGAAGTATTACATTGGCGGAGTACACACAGTTGCTGCATACAGCTGATTTTCATAAATTAAACATTTATCCTGTTCTCAGTCTCACTTCTTCCTGTGTCTGTTCTGTTGTGCACGAAAGAGCGATGCTGTCGTGTTGTCCAACAAGCGCTGTCAAAGTGCACTCGGGCAAGGCACTTTAAGGCTTGCACCTTAACTGCCTAACAGCTAAATGTGGTAAAAAAAAATGGATTGGGCATCTCATGTTAGGAATGACGGACCTATGCTGTAAACAAACAGCTGGATGTGTAATTGAATCTATTATCGCGACTATCAAGACCACGAATGAGACCTTGTATAAATATTATAAGGACTTAAAGAACTTCGGGGGATTCAGGATGCGTTTCTAAGCACCTGTTATTCAAGGTACTGGTGAGACAATGAAAAATCGATCCAGGAAGTCCAGTTGGAGTAACAGACGAATGCATTTAAATGCGTATCAGACACCAAAACACTGCACACCAGTTTGTAATACTCACAGAGAAGGTTTTCGCAACTCTGGAAAGTTATATTTCCTCACAATAGTTGTGACGTAAACAGTGGAAAAACAGCATTAATGTTACAAAGTTAATGTACTAGGAATGTGCACTTTTATGTATAGCGATAAAAATTGTTACACAGCCCTCTGTGTAGAAACTACCAATGCACCAAAGGATTGGCATTGGCATTTAAATGAATGAGAGGGCGACGTTCACGCTAATGAGTGACACGGCAAAAGGCTGCAAGTCATTTTCAATGGAAGCCGGTGACATGAAGCTACAAACTGACGTCCGACACAAAGTTGAGCTGGCCTCAACCTTTTCCGCTGGTCCAATGAGGCGGTGAAGCGTCAACCAATCATATGTTTTTGTTCCACCTTTTTCTTGCCGTTAGCCAGTTTGTGCTATTTTTCTTTAAATGTTGTTTCCATATGTTAAATGTTACGAATGAGATGAACATATCTGATTGTTTCCTTGGCACAAAGCACTGAGAACACATCCCTTACTGTTTTTGTTAATGAGTTCATTATAAAGGACATTGTTTTTACATTTAAGTTGCAGGTTTTTCTTTTACAAGATGTGGACTAGCGCAGCCAGATTGAGCCTGTTGCTTTATAGAGGAGGTGCACTGATGGCGACACTCTTCCTCGATCATCATTTCACACCATACCATCCAACAAAGTCACCAAAGTGAGGCAGTCTGTTTCAAAAAACTTTCAGTCAGACAACAAAATATTGCTCTCACTGAACTGTAAAAATAATAAATATTTCTCCAAGGAATGAGGCTATATTCAATGCCCAGAATTCATTACTTTTATCAAATAAGGTCTGTTTTTTCACTCCAGTTAATAAGAGAGAATTTAGTTTAGATGGCACTAGCCCACACACAGAAGTTCATCACTGTAGTTCAACATTGCAAGCCCTTTTTTTTATAACCTTCCTGCAGACAGGGACGGAGAGGTGATGGTCTGAAACAGTGTTAAACTCCAGGTTTGAGAAATAAACTGCACCTGCAGGTACTTTGGTCAGTTTAATACTTGTTCTGGGAGGTAACATCCCCTCTTATTTCCCCACACTTTAAAACAAGTACAGTTCCATGTGCACTGATCTTCTGCAGGCTTCACAGAAAAGGATTTGTTACCGTATGAGGATCACTTAAAATAGCTAACTATCCTTGAGCTCAGGAACCGACAAAAGATGAAGTCATTTGATGATGTGAAGAGCTTAAAGCATTTCTTAGAAATCTTAGAAATCCACACAAACAGTGTGGGTGACAGTGTTAAACAGATTAATTTTCAATGGCTGCCCTTGGGATGATTATTTCAGCATTATATATATTTCTCAGTATGACACGTTGCCACATTTGTGTGACTGAAAGTGTGCGCGCTGCTGCTATACAAGTACTAAAAGCTTACCATCACTTATTGATTCAAGTAGACACAAAGTTGTTGAGATTTATCGACTTCCCTTACTTTGTAATTCTTTTCCATATTAACCAAACTTCGTCTTACCCATCATACTGTAGCGTAGCCGTCTGACATTGTCATCCATCTATGAAACCTCAACTAGCAGGTGTAACTTTGAATCATTCCTCACTGAAGAGCATTTTGTATTCCCTGTTTGCTCTGTGTAAGCGCGTGTGTCCCCGCTGGCTGTTCCCAGCCCGGAGCGGGAGTGCGGTGGGAATTCTCTGTATCACTGTGAATATGAGGCTGAATATTTGCGGCTTGGCCATTGTTGGGGGGAATGAATGATAGGCGTTTTCTGCAGCCTACAGAGTTGTGTGGGTTTCTGTGTGTGTGCGTGTGACCAACATGCTTCACAAGAAAGCCAATATAGCCGGTACACACTGCCGCCTCAGGCGTAACCTGAAGCTGAGAAGCTGGATTACAAGGTGTCTATTTTACTGTCATGATGTGGCAGTAGTACACCTGGGAAGTGCAAACATATTTTTTTAACACCTCTTGCATAAACCAAGCTCTTTGCAATATTATTCAATGATTTAAGGACCATTTATTTTCAATGACAATGATGAAACAAAAAAGAGTACTGCATCCCCGTAGTGCATTTAAAAAAAAAAAAAAAGTGCATTAGGTAGAATGAATACAATTGGATTAATGATGATAATGACAGATGTGTTTGGTAATGATACAAGTGAACAGTGTGATTGAACGCATTAGTGACACAAGAAACTGATTTACATTGTTTTGCAAAAGTGGTCTATCTTTTAAAAACAAACTAAATAAAATCACAAGGTATCTTTTAAGCTACACCAATCAATAAGTTAATATCAACAATAGATGAAATGAATGACTATGTGTAATGCGAAACATTACATTATCACAACATGACAAACCATTAGAGAATTACCACAACATGCTGCTGTCCCTTTCAGCCTTTTATCCTCTTCAAGCTCGTTGTTTTGGTTTTCCTACCCACAAACTCAGCTCCACCACCCTTGTTTACAGCTACACAGTTACACAAATTCACATGCTGGGTTTTCAGCTTGCTCTGCTGCTCCATGTGGCCCCAAAACAAATGAAAAAAAAAAAAGTTGTACTTTGCACTTGGTTGGCTTAATTGTAGCTAATGGTTGAATTCTTAGTCCATTGTTTCTCTTTGTTGCACTTACTTTGGTTTGGCTTATTTGAAGCTATTGCACTGCACTTATATGATTACACCTATTTGAAGATAATGCACTTGCAAGATTCTTATTATTCGGAGCTGTATCCTCATGATTGTTTGCACTTATTGTAAGTCGCTTTGGACAAAAGCGTCTTCTAAGTGAACTGTAATCTAAATGCCATTTTGAATTATAAAACACATTATATATGAATAAATCTTTATTATAAAATGTTAAACATTTGAGGAAACTACTGTCTTTTGTATTTTTCAGGCCAGATCACCTACAGTAGCTTTTGATGAGCGTGCTGTTGCACTCCAGCATGCTCTGCTCGTTTATTAACAACCCAAGATATCATTATTCATCACCAAATCATATTAATCATCTTCCCTTATGTGCACACAGGCCCATCCCTCTGCAGTCCTTTACTCTTCATCAACTATTCACTCCCTCCCTCCTCTTACCTGCTCTCTATTCCAATTGACCCTTTGCTCATGTTTGAATCCCCAGTGATGGTTGTTAACTTGGACAAGCCATTACGGCACCAGAGGAATTGATAGGAAGCTTATGGTATTTGCTGTTACGTTATTGGCTCAAACAGAGGAATGGCTGATTTACAGTACTGTTTAGGATTAAATCCACTGGAAGAATCACCAAATAATGAGGTGTATAACTTCCAATTGGAGGGGAAATAGAAATCACTCTTCAGCAGTTGAATCGAGTGACGCATTAAAGAACATATTTGTTGGACTAAATGGTGTGTGTTCAGCCACATGCCAGCTGCATGGCTCTATGGATAGTAATGTTGGTCCACCACTTTGGTCCAGAAATATCTTGGGAACTGATGGACCTAAAATGTTCTGAAGACTTTCATAGTTTTCGGAGGATGGACCCGAATGACTTTGGTGATCTCCTGACTTTTTTCTTTTAGCGCCACCTCACTTTTGTGGTTTTGAGACAAACGTTTTGACAATAATTGGATGGATTGCCATGAAATTTGGAGCGGAAATTCTTTTCTATTTGTATTAACTGTGGTCAACATGTTTTACCCGTCCAAAGGTCATTACCGACCAAATACCTGCTAAAGTCTTAGCCCCAGCTGTACTCTGTCTTTAGTGCTAAATGTTAGCCTACACGCTAAACTGAAAATGGTAAACATAGTAAATAGTATACCTGCTTAACATAAGTATGAGCATTTGTTTTTGTTTTTATTAAGCATTGATCAGGTGTTAACACATCCACATGACTCCAAAAACTGATCAGCTTTTTGATCTGCTACTCCTATTATTAATGTATGGTTACATTTGGGCTTCACTAGCAACGACACCACCACAAAAAGTCTAATCCATGATAAAGAAGTAGTCGTTGCATCTGGAAAAAGAATGGATGGATGGTGTAGTGACAAGAAGTAGATCAATTCTAGTGTTGATATGATCACCGGGATTCACACTGACACCAAAGAAGATACTTTACCTTAAGAAACAAAGTTTTTTTTTTGTTCTCCATTTGGCAAAAGAAGCCAACGTTCTCACAAACTGAAAACTTTTATTTAAATGAGGAACGGTCTGTAATGGTACGACCCGTACACAGGGAGAGAGGGACTCAATAGCACGACTCAGAGACAGAATGATGATGATGGTAATATACTTTACTGGGTAAAATAGACAAACAAACATGCAGGGAAAATCCAAAGGCAGAGTCGGGTCACAGAAACAAGGTCGGTGCACAGATAGGTCCTCAGCATAGCAGAACAGGTAGGGAGCAGGCGAAATCAGAGTCAGGTCACGGAAACAGGATCGAAGAAGTCGGGGAATCAGGAACACAAGCAACGGGATAAACGCTGGAACTCTTGACATGAATGTACAAAGACGAACTGGCAACAATGGACAAGCAACACACAGACTATATACACCAGGAAGTGGGAGGGGATAACAAGACACAGGTGGAGACACTAACGAACAGAGTGGAGACAGCTGGGGACAGGAACTAGAAACGAACGGGACGGGACCTGATACGATCTGATCAAAGATTCTAAAATGACAAGTTTCACCAGACATTGGATGCATTCCTCAGTACTTGACAACTTTCTATGCTCTGTGCTGTAGACATGTTTTGGTTGATACGAAAAAAGTATTGAGGTTCAATATCCAGCCCTTGGAATAGGAGTTTGTTGGGGTGGACACATCTCGGACAGATGAAGAAAAAGTGAGGGTTGTGAAGTCAATAAATTATTGAGTTAACCTGGTTAAGTTTAGGTAATGATCGCCTTTATAGCTTCACCTCAACCAAGGTTACTTGTCTGTAAAACGTCAACATCGGTCATTTTAAGCGTGTCAATGACTAACCAATGCGTTAATTCTTCTTGTTTGGATTTGGAAATTCAACAATTTCCCTCGGGATAAATAAAGTTTTATCTTATCTTAACTTATCTTATCTTATCTTATTTGATAGGAAAACCAATGAACAAACAAAAACACTTAGCTCGGATAGAATCCATGCCAACAATATTTCCTTCAAAAATGTGTTGACCTTATTTTGACAGTATTTCTCCCTCCACACATGCAGACGTGAGCCTGTTTTTTTTTTGCATTTGTCAAAGAGCTGTAGAATGGCACATCTGCCAAATAAAAAAAAAAAAAAGATGGAGAAAAAAAAATGAGGGCTTTAAAAGAGTATTAAAAGAGTCTGTACGCTTTGAGCCTGACAAAAAGGTGCAGACAGCAACAATAGCTTTTTGTGGAGAGCTGAGCACAATATGATGGTGAAAGGAATGAGAAAAAAAACAAGAATGCTATGCATACACACCCCCCGTCCCTCCCTCCCCTCCACCCTGACTGCATTTCTCCCTCTCATCTGTCCATCCCTTCTCCTCCTTTTCTCTTTCCCTCTTCCATCCCCATGTCTCTGCTCAAAAGGTTAGTAAATGTCAGATGGGAGTTGTCATCTTCAATGGCGTCATCTTTCTTCATAGAAACACTGACTATCTGTGTATGTGTGTGTGTGTGTGTGTGTGTGTAGAAGTTGAAGGGAATACAATTGAACAGAATGAAATAGAACAGGATATTGAAAATGGGAAATTACTGCTTGCATCAAAGGGCGGACACACACACACACACATACTCCTGCAGAAGGACTTGAAATAGAGCTGAGGTTGTACAGTATATACTTCATGTTGCACAGCTCCGTCTCTGTCTTCCCCATTTCCCCCCTTTTAGTATCTCTCTCTCTCTCTCTCTCTCTCTCTCTCTCTCTTTCTCTCTCTCTCTCTCTCTCTCTCTCTCTCTGTTCATCATAAAAAAAAACAACCAGCAAAACGTCACTGAACAACTTAGCATCAGTGTTGCTGCCTGTGACTTGTCCAATTCCCCCACACAAATGTTTATCTCTCTCCGTCTCACCGCTGCATCTTCATCACAGCTTGTATTTGCCTCTCTATATATTTTATGACTAATAGAAGGAGCAGGCCTTTGTGGTGATGACAAATCCCCACACTCAGACAGTTTTACAGCCCCTAAAGAGCCCTTTGACAAACGACTGGGCTGTAAACCTAATATTCTAATGCTGCGTGTTATTGTAATGGCGTATGTGTGCATGAGTGAATATTTAGGAGACGTTAAGTATTGCTTATCTCTGACAATAAGGAAAGTGCTTTAGCATCAACAAAAAAAACAAATCTCATAACAGACACATACATACAAGCACACTCACAGAGAGGTTTATATACTGACGGCAGGCATGTCTGAGACTGCTAGCTAGCTTCTCCTGCGTGAGAAAATTGGAAGAGGACAAAGTTACAAAATGTCCTCCGTCCATTGGTCCAGCTAAAGGGTTAGACCACATCAGCAGTTTTGATCCTGGTGTCACCAATGTTTCCTTTTTCGGGATTTGTTCTTGGGTAAGAACAGAATCTACACACACTCTAAAGCACACTTACACACATTTACGTGCTGACATGTGTGTTCAAAATAATTAGTAATTGCGTTTTCTTTAATTTTATATTCGTATAATCTAGGATTTAAATTACAATAATGTTCTTTATCATTTATTATATATATGTTTTTATTATTTGCATTATTTTACAAAGCATTATGGTATTTTAATGCCTTAAGAGTACACTAACACTTTGCATCTTTTATATATATATATGTATATATATAAACAGCTATTTTTGTTTTTTTACATTTGTAGTCCACTCTCTTTAGACTTGCATGCACTTACAATTTACGAGCACAATGGGAGTTGCCATTATAAGAACAAAGGTACGAACATGTGTGCGATTTAAGAACACGTCATGAATCTGACACAGACTTTTCTCTGGATCTTTCTCAAGAACACATTTTAGAAAAAAACTTATGACTATATTGGTGCAGGAGGCATCTAGTATCAGAGTAGGAACAAACGATAGTACTGGCAAACTGTTCTGCACCACATACAGCATGTGCTGCGCATAGTTTTGTAGACTGAAATGATTGAAATTTACATTTAAACATGCAAAAAATCATTCAATCAATAAATAAAGACAGTTTAAGCTGTTTATATGATTGCATACATTTACAGCTCTCTATGATTATCCCATTTTTTTAAAGTAATATTTCAATTAAAGACGAGAGGTTTGTGCACTTATTTGACCGGAATCATGAGGAAGATTGAATTAAAACGGTATTAATTGATTGTTTTGTCCTCAACAGACGAACAAGCGTGTTACTGCAGCAAACAGTTGCGTATTGTCTCATCCAGCAGACACAGTATTACCATTCATTTGGAGTTGTGTTTCTCGCCACCAGCTAATGTTAGTACAATATCCACCAGTCCAGCTCCTGAATATAAAGAAAATATCAGGTTTTAATGCTGCTAAATGTTTTGCTATGTTCATCAGCTGAATGTTAACTTTGTCTGTTTGGCATTTGGTGCTGGGCAATTTTTTTTTTTTGCTGACAACAGCTGCCAGCTGTGGCTGGAAACTAAGTTAATGAGAGTTGGAAGAGTGAAGCAGAACAGTGAGCGGTCGGAAACGGGCTAAAAAGCTCTGTAGAGCTGATGGGAACGGCCCAGTTTAGTGATAATTCCCTCTGGGTTTGTCACTATGACAGACCCTTTAACATTACACATGGTCATTCAATCCATTGTCAGTATAAAAATATTGATTGGTGCAACTTTAAGCTGCGCACAATTCTTATACACAGTATGCAACATCAACTGTAATCTTAACTCTTAATTGCATTTTGATACACATTGTACAGTGCAGAGTAATAATATATATGTATCCAAGCAAAACTGGCAAATCGTACGTCTCATAAGAATCTTATGTGATTTTGGAGGAATCTTTAACTGTCCCTTCCAGATCTTAAAAACTTGGCCCCTTGGGACCAACATTAAACTGCACCAATGCGATGAATGAATAAAAAAATGTAAAAAAAATCAGGCAAAAAATTATGCTTATGCAGTCCATATCTAATTCATTCTGATCACAAAGGAGGCGGATTTGAGAGAAGCAGACCAGTCAAAAACATTAGCATTCATTTAGTATAAACAGGGATTAAGATAAATTAGGTCGATTCAGGAAGACATGCAGTGTCTTTATAAACACGTGTAATCACTGTCATGTTCACTCACCAACAGCAGAATGATTTAATCTGATCCCAACGTTGAAATACATGTTCTCTTGGTTATCACAGAGCCTTGAGTCACAGCGAGCTTCACTCCGACATAAAGCACACACTTTGGGTATGATTAAACCTACCTGAAAAAGGTGTTCGCTCATGATTTGCTTTCAAAGAAATGTTTTTGTTTTGGGGTGAAATGTGAATTGGCTCCGTCGTGTTAAGACTTGATAAATCATGAAGTCTGCCAGTACGTCGATAGGCCTCAGGGCCCACGCGCTCATTCCTCCACTCATACAGTCTTACATTGCATATGTCTCAACACCTTTTCTTCCTTTACTCGTCCACAATCCCCTAATGGCTACACTCTGTTATTTCCCCTGAGGGCCAGTGAGCCGCGCGCGGGAATGCATTAAATTCAAGAGTTGTTGACGCACGCTCAACAGAAAGCAATAACCTGTGCAGGGTCATTCCCCCCCCCCCCCTTTTCCTTTCATTTTCTGAGGTCGAACAGAATTGCCTTTCAGTGCTAGTGTGATTATGTTCCGTTTAACATGGGAATTATAAGAATTACACACATAAGTGTAGTGCAGCATGCCTCAACAAGATTAAAAACAGCTGCACTGAGAGGGAAAAAGACACAAAGGACGAGAGGGGGGGAGGGAGAGAAAACACCCAGAGTTAGAAGATAGACAGGCAGCTTTACAGTTTTAATCATTTCTAGCCTTAAACTTATATTTTTAGGATTGCAATCATCAATCCTGTGTGGGTTACATTTCCTGACTGCAAGACAGTGACCACTAGCTATTTGAAATAGTGTAAACAGTCTTAAAAACCCCACCAGGAATTTAGATTTATTCTCTGAAAATGTTGCCTCAAATCTGTTGTTGGAAGCACATATTTTATACTAACAAGATGCTAACCTCCTTTCCCTGGCCACCTGCTGCCACTGGCTAAACACTCCTGGCATATCAGACATTGTATTAAGGTAAATAAGCTGTATTGTTTATGTGCTACACGCATAAAGGTGCACCTATAGGAATTTGGCAATTTGCAGCCGCAATCTGTGACTTCACTTTGTACTGGATCATCAATAAACAGGGAAAAAGATGGAAATTGCCAACTTATTACTATATTGTGAGACCCTGCCTGGAAGAAATCACTCAGCAAAAGACTGGAGGGCCTAACAGCCATCGTGAGAGGGGGAATCCCTGGTACCATCACCCTGAAAGGCACCAGCCATGTCCCTTCATGGGCCGCAACAGGGAGCAGCTAAATTAAATGTGCTCCTGAAAATGGCTGTAAAAACTTCACTCCCCTAAATCTGATTTTAGACTAACTTAATTATCAGAATCAGAGCGTTTTCAAGCCGCCGGCACAAGACAGTTCATTTAAGACCGCTTCGTTACCCCAGCAACTCCCGGGGATCGATGTGTAATGTGCTTTTTGTTTATGGAGACAGAGGGAAAGGGGGAGGAGAGAGGACAGACTAATTGAGCTCTTCCAATTATTATCTAATAGCATCACGGCCTGCTGATGGTGAGCCTGCACAGCAGTGAGATCCTGCCTGTGAGCAATTATAGGTGCATTTCCAGCTCAAAACTGTCACATGGATGGATTGCCTTTAATTGTTCCCAGCACTCGCTGGCTACTTTGTGAGCGTGGACAGAGCAGTGTCACACACACCTCTGCCTCTTGTCAGCAGAAAAGAAAAAAAAAAGAACTTTTTTTCTTTAACTCCCTTCTTTTTTCCTCTGTAGACAGCTAATAGACTCTAATGGCAGGTATAATTGAATTTTACCGTCTTCATACTCACTCACAAATAGCCCTCTCGGCTGTTAGCGTCGGAGTCAAAATAAACGGCACTAATATGGTGTCTCACACACGGTAATTACAACCCAATCTGTTGTGTTTCCTCCTGTTTTCCCTTTTAATTGCTCCTCTCTCGTTCTATCAATCCCTTCCTCTTCCTCTTCCTCCTCTTCCTCCTCCTCCTCCTCTGCCCTCCCTTCATCCCAGTCTGTCGCTCCTCACCATACTGCATTTGAAGAATTAGCCGCGCTAACACAAGCCCTAATTGGCTGTCACTGTGTGCTCGAAAATGTGATGCCACTTCCTCGATATAATCATGTTTACACGCGAGCGCCGGGTGCCAGACTGCTGGGCTTGTCTCTATCGAGCTTGTTTAGGGAGTAATTTACTGTAAAATTGGCTATGATAGTCAGTCACAGAAAGAGAGAGAGGGGAACTAGCTCAGCGTAAAATGAGTGTTCTCGAGACACAATGACTTCCTCAGCGTGCAGGTTATTATTATTTTTTCCTGCTGTTGATTTGTAGAAGGGGGTCATAC
Source organism: Bovichtus diacanthus (assembly GCA_943590825.1). NCBI lineage: Eukaryota > Metazoa > Chordata > Actinopteri > Perciformes > Bovichtidae > Bovichtus > Bovichtus diacanthus. The sequence continues at coordinate 2,995,598 of CALSBV010000422.1, forward strand.
TCTAGTATCAACTTAGGTGAGCCTCATTATCAGCGTATCATCTTAATCAGTCTAATGAAGTAAAGTAGGTTTAACAGTGTGTTACAACAACTAAGAAATCACATAAGATGGATTACAGGCCCTTCTAGAAAAAAAGGCTACATAATCATTTTGCTGGCACATTTGTTTACACGCGTTTTCTTTCTGCCGCTTCAATTTATCACACTAATTGGAGGGGATAAAACACATTCATTTCAGAAAATAACAAATCAAGATGCAACTAGCAAAAAAAGAAATACACACAGGCGCATAATTCATCTGTCGCTGCACTTCCTTTTGGAATAAAAGACCTTGATGGCAAAGCAATCAAATGGGTTCCTTCATATAGAACAGCCACGCCTAATCCTTCGCTTCTTACAGTAGAGGCGTAGTTTTCCATAAGTGTCAAGAGTATTTCAGATTAAAAGCATCTTCATTTGGAAGCGCAGTGACCGGAGGGCAACTCTCTCAGGAACATATTCCTTATTTAGCGGCCCTGTTAATTCCTATTCCCAGCACAGCGAGGGCTGGGGGGGCCACTTGAGAAGTCTGCACACTGTGAAGTAGACCTGACATTTTTCTCCTCTAATTGTGTTTTCTTCTCCCTTTGCCGGATTGCAGTGTGTGTGTGTGTGTGTTAGTGTGTGTGTGTTTATTTGTTTCACTTTATGCGCGTGGCTTTGCAACGGAAACTGTATTTATAATATGTGTGTGTCTGTGTGTGTGTGTGTGTGCATGTGTGTGTGTGTGCAGGCATACTTATTCATCTCTCTGTGTGTGTACAGCAACAGTGTGTATGTTTTTTTCCAATTAGGCACTCAATGACAGGACATGTGGTGAAGCAGCTAGCCTGGCTATTCATGGATCAGCAGTTATGGGAGGAAATTTCAAAATACCAACTGGATACACACACACACACACACACACACACACACAGACCTCTAGTAATTTCGAATGCTTCGTGAATGATGAAGCTGATCTTAGTGGCTCAGACAGCGGGTTGCTACCTGTCAATGCGTCAAGTGTTGACACAGTTGTCCTCCGCTTGTGTCAAGTTCACTTGTTCTTTGGGATGATTCGCACATTTCTAAAGTTTGGTGGTAAAGGGGTCTCAAAAAAAGAGTTCATACTCTTCAGACGCTGAGTGAACATTTAAGCACATTCTCACTCCCAACTCGTTGAATATTTGAATATGGCAGCTCGGTCAGTTGCCCTACGCGTCATGCTCCGCCTTACCCTTCCACCCTCTGGTGTCCGTTTTGCATGTGCAGGGCTGCCTATAAAGAAGTCGGGGTGGATGTATGGCTCAAACAAACACAGGACGTTCATCGAGGAGACCGCTGTTTGTGTCCCGTGTGAAATCAAAAGTCAACGTCGACTTATTCTAACTGACGTACGCGAGTTAACCTACGCAACATACAACTTACGTACCTAACGGAACTTATCCAAACCAGGATCTTTCCCCGAGTAGTTTTGTTTGAATCCACAACGTTACCTACATGTTAACATCTATCAGACTAATAAAAAAAATAGTGCTAAAGGGTTACCAAGTGTGTAAAAATGTACACTAAGGGGTCCTGGCCAAGCGTCCCTATGTGACGAGTTGGGAGTGAGAACGTGTTGGACGTTTGAACCCCCCTTTTAGGTTAAAAGGAATACTTTTAGGGAAATGAAATCCACTTGTTTGGCATCTTAACCATAGTCAAATAAAAAAGATGGCATTCACTTTCATTTTGGTGCGTTGCAATACAGGTCTGGAATGTCTTTAGCTTAGCGTACCACCTAGCTCTGTCAAAAGGGGAAATTGCACACGGCCTAAAAATCTCAAATCATGAAACGTATGTTAAATATAACGGCAAAGAAGAATGTTTACTGTGTAATGGAGAATTTCGTTATACTGTAGTAACTTAAACTGTTTGTAATAAGCTTCAAAGTATTTGTATGTCCTTTGATGTAACCAGAACAGCGACTGTATGGGGGTCACATGTTTATCTAGTGAAGGACATATTGCCCCTCCCCGGGGGGGGGCTCCTCTACTAAACTCATCTCCTCTGTTTTAAGGGTTTAACCTCTGACATTATTCACAAACAGGAACTCTGAACAAATGGAGTTCTGGCTTCAATCTCGTCCTTTCAATCACTTCGATCTCTTTGATCTCTACTGTAGAAAGGCTCTTGAGGAACGTGGTCAGGAAAACTACAAGAGTAGAAGAAGAATCTCCGTACTTTGAGCTTCGCTGCAGACTGCTTGACACTCTGCATCGTTGTTCCTTCTTGCAAGAATAAATAATTCAGATATTACTTATTGAATGAAGTACCTTTTTATTTCAGTGTAATATCTCACCATCTCTTACGGTAGTTTGTATCGGCTGAATTCCACGACAACTGACATGCTGAAGAATTTGTTCAATGTGACTTACACGTGTATTTAAAACATCCACTGTGTTTTTACGGAGGCCTCAGTGTTACCAACGTGATGTTGAGATATTTGTCCAACAGCAACATGGTCTGTGCCCTTTTTCTCCAGCATTTCCAGCACAGCCAGAGAGGTACCCCCCTCTGTGGAGAAGCTTGTTCTTGCCACTGGAGTTGCTGATACTTGAATACCAGGCCCACAGGTGATTGCTTGTGTTATTAGCCAGGTATCTCTTGCTCAGAGGGACACCAATCTATCCACAGGAAATGTTGTAATCACCGCGGTAACAAGGGGACGTCTTCAAATGTTTTCCTTTGTTTGACTGTCCAAAACCCAGAGATACATTGATATAAAACGAAGACAGTTGAACTTCTGCCATTTTTTTGTTTGAAAACTGACTTAAATAATGAGTGAATGGTCAAAATAGCCACAGATACATTTTTTGTCAGCTAATCGCTTTAATGACTGGATGTTTCTGCCGTAGTTTTGACTGATTAAAACACATAAGAACAGGCTGACTTCCTGTAACAGCCTGCAGTAGTTTACATACATTAATGTATTAGACATAAATTAAAGGCCATGTTACATATGCCCTGGTTCAAAAACCTCTGAATCACTGTCTGCATCTCTTATTTTAATTATCAGTCTAGTTCATACAACCGTCTAAGCTGTCTTTGCTGGTGTCAAACACTAACATAGAATTTTCCCCCTTTTTTTTGTTTCACCTTTTTGTCAAAGTAATAAGGTTCAACTCTTCATATTCTGACTACATTTCCTACTTTGGTTTAACATCTAAAATGTGTCTCTAATTAGGTGAGAGCAGACCAGAATGTATCTTGTTGGTGCCAAAACTGGCCTCACTAAATATGAACGTGATGCCCATATAAAATGTTCAGCTCCATCCAGCTGCTTACTCACTGTCCAACAAAAAGGCAACTGTGCGAACTCCAATGAATGAAATATATAAAATACAAGTACAAACTCGGGTTTGGACCAAAGACACCACAATATAGTTGTAAATGCCGCCTCTGGGCAGCACATGAATGACTTTGCTCAGTGTCTGGGCTGGATCCATGACTCGTAACTTTGCCTCTTTACTGGAATTGTGCGACAGGACCTACACTCTCTCACGGCATAACATGCGGGTCAGATGCTCAGCACACCTAAAAACAGTTTCCGTCTCAGCAAATTAACATCATATTATTATTATAGTATTATTCCTCAAAAGTAAGCTAATGTTTTTTTGGTCTGTAAACAAAAACAAAAATAATTTATTGGACCAGACAGCAGCCAAATAAATGCTGTGTCCCCTGTTTGAGTTATACTCACTACTACTACTTGTTTTTGGCGATAAAATCTCTACACACCTTGTCATTTTGTGATAAGAATCACCACAAAATGAAAAAATGACCCCCCCATAGTCCACTGTCAATTGTTTCATTCATAATAGATTATTACAGGTCATTTATCAGACGCTCTTATCCAGGGCGACTTACAGTGACTAACTACAGGGACAGTTAACTACAGTCTCCTGGAGCAACTCAGGGTTAAGTGTCTTGCTCAGGGGCTCAATGGTGGCAGACCTGGTATTGAACTCACAAACTTCTGGTGATCTATTTGAAAGCTAGACCACGAGACTTCCACCACCAGATTCAAATAAAAGTAACCGGTCAGGCAGGACAGGGATGTGTTTAGAGCCTGAAGATTGGGCTCTAAGCCTCGGGTCTTTTTATACTGCCAAGATATTTAATACAAATTATGAGCTCATACAACCAATGATTCTTGTGTGGCAAACGTAGCTATCCCTACCACCTCACTCAAGCGGCAGCGCCTGTCACACACAAGCACACACAGTCAACTTGCCGACTTTCTTGCTGGACTTCGCAACTTTTGAGACCCTTTTAGAGACTTGCTGTTCTCAGCAAACACCGTCAGCTGCTCCTCTGGCAGCAGCTGAGCATCGCTCCCTCTCCTCTCTTGCCATGTTTTTCCATTTTATGGATTATACATATATAATATTATACTTCCACACCTACATCTGAGAGGGATATATATTTTACTTTTTTAGCTGTAGTCACTGGTAATTTTGCAGATTTAGGGGTTAAATAAACTAATAAATGATGATGTATTATATATAATGCAATGCAATCCACCTTCACCAGCAGCAACATGAAAGTGATGAACACATGAATGCATTAATAATTATAATCCCGTAATATAACACTTAAAGTGTTATATTACTTTAAGTACATAATGATGTTGATACTTTTGTACTTTCGTAATATCTTGAATGCAGGACCTTTACTTGTAACAGAGTATTTCTACACTGTGGTATTGCTACTTTCACTTCTTCCACCACTGACTGCCAATGACTTCATCCATGTTGTTCACAGATTCAGCCGACCTTCGCTGCTGCACAGGGAAATGGAATGCAGCCTATGACGACATACATATAAGTACAGATAGGGAGGATGTGCTTTTAATTGTATATTCAGCCTGATCAATGGGCCGGGCCCTTCCTGACAGGGCCTACTATGTTTACATCGGGCTCGTTAACGGAAATCAAATGCCCGCCCACGGTAAACTGATCAAAGAGCTTATGGCCATGGGATTGCCGTGTTCCTTTAAATGTAGAGAAAAAAAAAATTATGGTCAAGTATTTGAGAGACGAGATGAGGCATTTAGGAAAATATGATGAGCGGGAAACACAGGTGAGAAACGAGTCGAACGAGAGGGAAGGAAAGAAGAAGACGATGCAGTGGGTTGAATTGAATAACGATCGCTCCTCTTCAGTGTTGAGCTCCTCCGGATTAAACACAAGTAAAATGTGTTTTATACAAAGCAATATATATAAAGCGATCCACCCAGCGCTGAGTGGTCACATTGTGGACCGAATGCGCACTAAGGCACCTCTTCCTCGATCAATCATCTTAGTCCTCGTCTCCTGAAGTGATGCCATATGGCGTCTCTGCCTCTCGTCTCTCTCTGTCCTGGGAAGTTTCTCACCTCCTTGTCTTCTCTCTCTCTCTCTCTCCCTCTCTCTCTCTCTCTCTCTCTTTCCACTCTCTTCCTCTCCTCTCGCCTCTACCTCAATTCTTCGTCCGGTTACTCCATCATCTCAATCCCTTTGTCTCAACTCTGCGCATTTCTCTCTGCCCTGCCCTGAACTACACACAGATGTAGATACACTCACTGCCCAGCTTGCCCTCCTGTCACAGATCTTTCAGGGCCAGATCTGTGCATGAGCGAGCGCGTTGCCAGTGGGCACGACATCTCACCTTCTTTCTCCCTCCCTCCCTCCTCTTCCCACTCCCATGTCTGCTTACTTTTCTTTCACACCTATCTCAGCTGCGTTAAATGCGCCTTATCGGGTCTTAGCTCAATACAGCAGCAACAGAAAAAAAGACTGGATATTAATCTACTACGTCACAGTATGCATGTGATTTTTTTTGGAGTGACATTTCTTGATGATGACACACGATGTGTCAATGAATGAACAAGCTTCAAGTAAAGACGTGACGATGGTAGCTCATGTTTTCTAGTGTTGACCTTATTTGTCATCCTGACATAACCGTGGCTACGCATTAACACGTTTACGATTCAAACGCAGTCATTGACCATCCGTGTTTCTTGCTCTCTTCCTCCCTCAGTTAGCCGACCAGACCTGGCGTCTGTCCAAGCAACACACCTGCTGGATGCCACAAAACACATTAGTCGGATATGAGAGCCTCTCACTGCAGCCCTCCTCTTCTCTCCTCTACGCTCCACTATCCTCTCTCGTTTCCTCTTTACTCCTCTCATCCTGTAACCTCCTGCTGCAGTTTTTCCTCCTCTCTCTCTCCCTCTCTTTTTTCTTTTCCCTTCCCTCTCTTCTGTTTTCTCCACGACTGTTGCGCTCACGTCCGCTCCCAGTCTCAAAATATTTGGTCTGTTATCTCGTACTGGTCTTGTGGATGTTAGGACTTGGACTTGTATCGCTTGTATCGGCCTCGTCCAGAGCAGCCTCTGCTCTTGATCGTATTGAGATTATTTTTAGTATTGCAATCGAGCTACAAGAGTCTTTTTTTGGGTGTGTGTTTTCGTTTGTATAAGAACTTAATGCATTACAAACATGTATTGACATTCATGTTAACTGAAGCTGGTGGACATTGTTGGCAGTGTTCCTCTCACGTTATGAGCCTCCTCCTTCAGATGAGCCTGTATATCCTTGTTTTTCATAATGCTTCAGAATTTGCTTTTATCTAATTTCTTTTTAAAAAGCTGCTCTGGTTGGTCTTGGATGTACATGCGGATTGATTATCCCACACTTTGGATATCCAATCAGCCACATTATAAGCTTGCTGCCCCAAGAGAGCACACGTCCTCATGGTCCATTATACACCAGGAGATGTTCTCATTAACGTTTTGAGGAATCATCCGGACTTCTTTGGTGACAAACACTCTTTGAATTCTGAAGTCTCTGGACATTTACTCTCTTTGTCACCCAAAGTCTGTTTTTTCTCATCCTCCGTTATGGAACGGAAGTTGACCTCATCGATGTTTTCAGGAATCTTCTGGGCTTTCTTGGTTGTAGATGTCTTTTGACTACAACACTCTTTAGAAATGAGCTCAGGAACTATTGGGTGCTTTGACATTCTGTCACTTCCCCAGTTTCTCATAATCATCTCAAAGGCCTCCACCCTCAGGTAATTGTGTATGGCATTTATATATATATATATATATATATATATATGTCAAGTATGTCAATGTTTTATATTTGCATATTAACCTAACAAATGACACATTATACTGGAATTGGTCTTTGTGCCTTAGATCAATGTAACAAAGAATTATAAATGTGATCTACATTGATCCAAAACAATGCTGTATGGTACTCTAACCAAATGAATTTTTTTTTAAAAGAAGACTAAAATTTAGTTTTAGTCACCAAAAAAATAATTTCTTGTCTAAAGAACAATGTCCTTTGAGGATTAAGCTTTGATTGATGTTCAATTATACTGTCTAGCAGTATAATATAATCACACATTGTCATCTGCAAGAGAGGCAGTGGAATACATAGTAGCCTTTGAGGACTATTTCCAGTTAATTTTCGGTCACGCCTTTCTTTTTGGTTACCACAAACAAGGCATTACATCTCTTCACATTCAGCTAATGGCAGGTAGTCAGCTGGCTAGATAGCTA
>CALSBV010000422.1:3018050-3031382 GCA_943590825.1 Bovichtus diacanthus
ATGCTGTTGTGTGATCAATAAAACACTATGCACAGAGGATTGTAGTGTTGCTACTTTTAATTAATGTTGTGGAAATATGGTGACTGTAGCTAAAATCCTATTGGCACCCACAACTAGTTGCCTGCTGCAAACAGTTTCAACGTACAAACTATTTCTAGTAGTATGCTTTGCGTTTTGGGAAAAAAATACCTTTCCTGCTGCACAGGCTCTCTCATAAGAATCGGAAACGTCAGTGCTGGCGAGGTGCCTTTTATATAGGTCAACTTGGTCTGTCTATTTATTGGTTTCTAAAAGCTTTTTGATTTTTTGGATTTCTGTTCTTTATTGATGCACCTTTTGAGCAGTATTGTTAGAACCCGCAGAAAGTGCTTTCCAGAAATACAATCCAAAAACGCAATCACCACCCTGCAACTCTCACTGGGCCATGTTTAAAAAGCCATCTTTCCGTTTAGCATGGAATTAGTCCCAATTGAAGATGGAGGTAACATGTTAAAATTCCTGAAACTCCTAAATGTATAAAGAGGATGTTTGTGTGCAGTATGACTGTCTGAAAGAAAAGGGGAGTTTCACACCTCACTATTACATAACAGCATTAATAAGTACATACTGTAAGTGATAAGTTATTGTGCGACTTATTTACGTTCTGTTCAGGGCCATTGTTCCCCCAGCCAACATCATTCTGGATAATTGTTATATATGGCACTAGCATGACAACAGATTCCCTGCCAGCTCTATATCTCACAGTCCCATTGTAGAGCATGCTACTGCAAACAAAAGATAGTCAGTGTTTCTTCTAGTATCCTTATCCTGTGCTGCAGCGATCCCTGCCACACTGATGAACACTGGACATAAAGTCATAAAACAAATGACTCAATTTTCATTCGAACTGGCCAAAGCAGGCACAGTGGTGAGAAGAAAATGTTAAAAAGATGCACATAACACCATGGTCATGCAGTGTAATGGTTCACTTAAAACATAACATTAAGTTGTTACTGGTATGCTTTTCATAATATAACTTGGTAGGCGTACAGTCCTTTATCATGGGAAAACATTTGGACATGTCGCAGAAAGAAAAAGCACAGGTGTAAATAATAAAATGATAAAATTACCCTGCTACATGTGCTGTGGATGTGCCCTAAAATCCATTATAAAATCCATTAAAAGCAGGAATCATCCAAAGGGATGGGTGAAACCACAGCAAAGGTCAGAAGTTTACTGAGCTATTTACATTATAGACAAGAGCACAAAAACAGATCTTACAAATGACAGATAATCTTTACCGGTCTTCATCAATATTGCCTCAGGGAACAACATCATTAATTTGAGGAAATGACTGGGCAAAGCCTTCGCCCACATTTCTTCTTCAGTGAAAGGAAACACATGCAACTCTGAATCAGCTGCCAAATGTCAAAACACACCACAAGAGGAACATATTTTAAGACTAGCCAGTTGAGAACTTCCCCGAGAGCAGATGGCCCCCTTAATAGCATTTACGTTGAATAAACCAAAAAAAAAAACAAGAAGAACTAATTATTCGACGCTAAAGCAGGACCTGAGCACTTATGATGAGGTAGGATACGCCACGTAGACTAATACCTTATTGCTGTCCTTTAACTATAAACCACATGATTCAAATCATGAAATACATTTTTTTTTTTTATAATGCTGAGCCTTATATTGTAAAGATAAAAATGGCACATCAAGGGCAGGGGTGGACTGACCATCTGGCATACCGGGCATCGTCCCGGTGGGCCGTTGACCCAGTGTGGGCCGGTCCGGTCCGCTATTTTTTTTTTTTTTCTAAATTCCCTCCAATTGGGCCAGCAGTGTGTTGCCAGCAAGAATCGACACATATTATTGGTCTATTGTTTGTCATTGTCAATCAATCATGGGCTGATAGGCTCAGAGAGCCCTGACAGAGCTGTCAATCACTACACAAACCAGGGTGGGGCGGGACCTCATGGCATGGGCCGGAGTCGCGGGATGGGCTGCTGCTGAGCCGAAAATGGATAAGCGGAAGAAACGCCCGGGTGGCTATACAGTGGCATAGTGGGCTGGTCTGGACAGAAAATGCCAGGGCTGAATTTTTGTCCCAGTCCACCCCTGATCAAGGGTCAAGTCATACCATAATGCTCTGACAAAACTTTGGGCTCTGGCTCAGTTGCAGCTGGAAATCACAAACTGCTTTCTGCCCTCTGCAGCGTTTGCACAGCCCGCCGTGCCAGTTTCCCTTTGTAGACAGTTTGTACACACACACTGCACGTCAGGTGTTCTTACTGACACACTATGGCTTCAAATTGCATAGGTGGTCCTAAACAACCAGGCACTAAATCAATCCAACTGCTTTATCAGAAGCAACCCCTCTGACTACATACAGTAGACAATAGACTGCAGTTACAGTATATTCTATTTGAAATAACAGGAGTTGACGATGACTTGTGCATGCACTGTTCTGTGTGTCTTTACGTACGTCTGCCATCGTTGAAATACCCCGTTACTTTGACATTGCCTTTATTACTATACTTTGGCAGGTTAAACAACTAAAGCCCATGTTCTCTAGTCCCTGAAGTCCACACAATGTGTTTGTTAAGTGCACCACTACCAAACAGGATGTGGGAAACCAAATACGTTTGCCATAAGCTGTTCACCAGGTTCTATCACCTTTCGCAAGCTTTGTAATCACAGACAAGCCGGCACCAGAAGCCAGCTAAATACCATATGAAGGCACCACAGCGTGTAGTTTTCTGAAGGGAGCGTAACTGTTGTCCAAGCAAGGGGTCCAGGTACCACAAAGACTGAACTGATAAACACTGACTTGTTGAACACAGCTTAAAACAAAGCAGCAACCTCGGCTGCTGAAAAATGAAGCCAATGAGGAGGTGCCAAAAAACTGCAGTTCTTCTTGAGGCTTGAGTCGATCACCATAGAGCCCCATGGTAAAATGCCCAACTTTAAAGCAGAAAAAACAAACGTTATCGGTTTCTATAATTTCCCCGTTCATGACAACTGTACAGGGAGTGAAATTTTATAACTCACGTGTTTAAATGATATTAAGGCTTAATGTTGTGCATAATTAAGGGAGTGGCCATTTTGATTAAGCGCCACTGGTCGCTATTGGCTAGCTGTCTGCTCTGCTGCGTCACCGGGCCCGCCTCAGCATCTCTTTGCCCATTTTTCTCCTATGTTGAGCTTTACAACGGCTCTTCAGAAACCTATGGGTGACGAAGACTACATCCATGTTTTGTACAGCCTATGTTTACAACTACTTTAAGATCGGAGTTGGACTTCTGCTTGCTTAAAAAATAAGGGCCAATCAGAACTGAAGTGACAATATGATGAAAAGCTACTAAAACATGAGGTTTAAAAAAATATTTTCCTCTGGATATTGCAGCTTAAGAAGATATCTCCAGGAAAAAACTGCAGACGTTCAGTCCTCTCTCTAAGCGACACAGCTATAGACTGGAAGCACGCAGCAGCCAGGCTCACACAGTCTTTGAAGGTTTTAGCAACACACAGATATGGACTGGACTGCTTTACACACTAAACACACATGATTTAAGGCACATGCCTGTTAAATACATTGTAAGGCTTTCTGAAAGCTGTTGTCAGCACCATGGTATTACAGTTTTATTACAAAAAGCCGACTCAAAGGAGGTTTCCTCTGAAAAGCAATAAAATATTCAACCTCGAGTGTCTTGTTTTAAGTATTTTTGTAATTGTTGATCTAAAAAGTTATTAGGCCAAAAGAGGAGATGGAGAGAAATGTACATGTATTTTATTTTATTTGCTATGAATCACTTTTGTTAGGTATTTGTAATAATCTTGCTCAATTAAAAGACAATTAATTCAAAGAAGAATTTCTCTCACACACGAGCACAAACCAGCGCAACTTTCGATAATGTTCTGCCAAACTGACGGAGAATGAGCACAGGTTGATTGGATAAAAAACGAAACCAAGCATCTGGCTTAGGGACTCTGTGTATTATTGTGTGTGTGTGTGTGTGTGTGTGTGTGTGTGTGTGTGTGGAGATATTGACAGAAATTGTAAAGACAGAAAATGAGAGGCTTAATCTCTGTTAGAAGAGATACACCAACACTAACACCACTGGGAGAAACATGTTTAGGCAATATATATTCAGTATATTTCTTTGTCTTAAAACCCTGACTTTGTAGACTTCACTTCGGAAGAACGCACATTTGTCTAATCAGATCCTTCCGACAATGGGTGATTTTAATAGACGAGTCACCACTATGGTCACAACCGTATCTGCCCCCAAATAAATCCATTAAAGTGTCACATTAGACAAAGAAAAACAGTATAAACTGAGGCAATTTTCAAAAAGTCACCCAAAGGAATAACTTTTCATTGCCGGTTTCTTAATGATGTCGGGTGACCATCAATAAATATCAATTCATTTAAAAATGCACATTATGATTCGCATAAAGTCGGCTCCTTTGCGTACATTGAAATTGGTGAATCCTGCGATGTCACACTGATGTACATCTGGGGCTACTTTTGAGTCTTACTGTTACCGGTTTCAATAGGAAATGGGTCTTCATTCTTAAAGTGTCTTTTCTAGGGATCCACCAATTTTCAGCCTGGCTGATTATCGGCCTCGATTTTCAGCATTTTTATCATTGTTGTTATTGTTATATTTTTTAACCGATAGATAAAATAAATTGATAAAAAAAAATGTTTGTCTCTCTGTCTGCAGTCTCACTCAATGTCCTGTCCACAGCTTAATCTGATTGGTTACACGTCACAAGTAACAGCCAATCAACACTTAAGGCTGCCGTGCCACAGACGGGCAAAGGCAGCGAGCAGAGCAGCGCGTCGAGTGTAGCATCGGCAGCAGATATTGCTGAAGTTGAACATTGTTGAAACAGAGCAGCTGATATTGGCAGCTCGAGCAACAAGTTAGCTCTGCACACACACTCCAAACCCGTTCATACGAGTCGACTGTCAAACTGTCAATGTTAGTGGAGAATCCAGTCTGCGGTGTAATTCATGAACCATAGAGGAAAAGTCACCAAAGTCAGTAGGCTTCATCCTCTGGGGACCATGAAGGTCTGCACGAGATTCAATCCATCCAGTAGTTGTTGAGACATTTCAGTGGTGGACCGATTGAACTGCCATCCCTAGAGCCCTGTAGCCCGCATACCCGCCCTTGAAAAAAGATCACCAACAAGCAGCTAAAATACAGCGTGTGCATGTGCGTGTGTGTGTGTGTGTGTGTGTGTGTGTGTTAGGCCTGACAACTTCCAGAATATACCGTCTCTCTGGCCTGCTACAAATCATCGCCATTATCCAGTCATTTCCTACCACTTTCTCCTTTCACAATTTCAAAGGCAAGAGAACATAGGAAGAGATAAGGTGTTTATTTATGTGGCTTTGACTGGCCTCTCATGTCCCTGCATCCCCACAGTATAAGATGAACACTGTCTGAGCCAGCAGCAGAGGAAAGAGTTTCGTTTTTCTTTTTTGTCATAGCACAAATCATGCTGCTCATTATGTTCACACTTCTTCATGTGCAACACATCAACACACCGCTCGTGTCCCTCAAACACACAGCTGAAGTACGATGGGAGTGTTGTGAGTGACACATCCTAGTATTCATTACAGTCTCACCTTGTGCTATTTGTGAAGCGTAGTTGGTCTTAAACACCATATATTTACAGTATGTTTGAAGTGGCCACAGATAATGCTTAAAGACTGAAAGGCGGCCACTTTTCTGCGTGAATGATGGGGATCTTGTGCTTCGTCACTACTTTGGAGCTGACCACTGTGTGTTACGAATAAAGAAGATAGATAAGAAGTAGATAATATACCGAACAAAAAATCTCACTTGGTAAAACAAGATTAAGCTACAAGATTTCACAGTTATGCCATAGACTGAATTTCTGTTCAACAGAGTCAAGAGTCACACTAAATACACTTTTTAGAATTAGTCGATTATGTGTACAGTGCATTCACTTTATTACGCTTCATCAATTGATGTTAGTCCAGGTCTATAGCTCTCATTGCAACAGAAGTTTTCCAGAGTAAAAACAGAAATTCTGTCGACTAGACCAAAAAATTGGATCTTTCCCGGTACACCACATGAACTGCAAGGCCCGTCATACATGTTACTTTTACTCACAGTAATAACAATTAAACAAATCGTATTGATACAATTTTCCTTAAAGGGTAACACATAGAGTATAAATAAGACGGTGTTATTAATGTTAATATGTGTGTTCCCTGTGTGTACATAAGGCTGCCCATGTGTGTGTTTAGCATTCTGTTGGCTGTCGTGGAAAGCTGTATATTCGACTATATTAAATAAACTGTTTGATGATTTTTAAGGATGTCTAGAAGGCTTTCGCAAAGTTTCCTCTCAGCGGTTCTATACACGTATCAATCTTTAAAAAGTGTATGTGTTTTTAAAACGGAATTTGCCAACACTTTAATGAAGTGGTGCTTATGCGGCGTAAGCAGTTTGTGACAGCACTACAACCCTTTTAATAGCAGAGCGGCCATTAACACCGTCACACACAACATTCAATATAGATTATATAAAATATATAATTACTTCGGTAAGCAATTCATTTCTAGTTTTTCCTGCTGTTTGTAGGCTGGGAAAAATGTATCTAACAACAACAATAATCTGTGGTCCATTTAGTAACATTTTAGTACATATAATTCTGCCCTCAGAATGATTACTGTTGACAAGTAAAACTCTGTAAGCAGCTGATAACAGTCTAGGATGGATATCTTGCTGCTCCTCATGTTGATAAGTCTAAGTTTTACTGTATGTGTATGCTATAATGCCATGATGTTTTATTTCCCCTTTTTAAACACTAAATATATACCTTATAAATTGAACTGCATAATAATGAGTTAAACATGAGGTAGTGACATCGTGAACGAGAACACTGACTCTGAACACACTTTAGATTTCAGCACGGCATAACTGTAGTAAATTGAAATTAAAATATACCATTTTGGTATTACATACAATTATCTTGCCTTACAATTAGGGGCAGCATTAGCTGTTCTGAAGAAACCGCACAACATTTGAAAATGGAGCATGTTTGTTGTCTCGCAGTTGTGAAATATCTCATTGCAACAATAGGACGACACCGGTGACCCAAGTTAGAGAATAAAAATGTATGTGTTGGAAACCAAAGCACAAACATGGGCTGGATATGAAAAAGTTGAAAGGATTCTGCTTTGTTGCAGACAGATGCAGCTGCTCTGGGTCACAATGTAAAATAAGTTCTTATAACCCAAAGAGCAGTATGTAAAAGGTCAAAACAGAGCAGTGTGCTATCAACAGCTTGAAGCAGTGCCTCCATCTCTCCATGGGAAAATGATAGTAAGAGAAAGGCTTAATGCACACACAGCACAAGCATTAGATTAACTCCCTGTGCAGCATTCACCCCGACAGAGGTGCTGTGACCCGAGGCTTCATGAATGCCATTTCTGAATGCTAAAGTGTTCGAAACACTGTAGCAAAATACAACTTATTCACACTAAACCACAATAAACAGCAATAACCTATAACACTTTCCCGAAACCATTCCAAAGTCAGTGCAAACCTCCCAAAAGTTCTAAACGTTATCGTTTTCCTTTGTTATTGTCATCTATAATGATTATTAGCATAAAGAAAACACTCAATTCAAATGATTAGGAAATAAATGATTGTTTTTTATAATTGAATATTTGGTTTTATTAAAAATGTTGAAATGATTTATTGTTCAAGTTAAACGTGTCATAATTCTCTCTCTCTCTCTAATATCTATCTTATATTGTAGTGAAGACATCTATTTCAAACAACTTTATTAATTCAAGTTTCTCAGCAAAAACAACATTTTACAAGATCATATTTGAATACAACAAGATAACGTTCGGATTTACCTTCGCCCAATAATCATTTTACTGAATAGAGCTTAAAAAGCATCATGATGTAATACAATGCAAAGCTGTCAGTCAGCTCCAATATTTAGCCAAGCAGGGCTGTGTCCAATTTTCGTTCATAATGTAGCATTATCATGGGAAAAATAGGGTGATAAAGTGAGTTTTCTCATCCAAATTTGGGGAAAACCGTATTTTTGCATGAGCCTTGGCCTTGGGCCGGGGCCATCAGTAACCTTTGACCCCCCCTGAGGGCGGACTTAAAAATAAGAGTGCTGGCTTATGTTTACATTTTCTTTAAGTTGGCACACAGTACTTTAACAGAAGACACAATAACCCCTCTCTGATACCTAAATGTATTTCCAATAGACAGAGAAAATAAACTGTGAAAAAGAAAAATATTGATATCCCACCAGCGTCTCATCTGTTTGACTTTCTGATCTGCAAGCTCTCTGTTCCGAGCTGCAGGTATATGATGTTCACTAAGGGCTATATAATTCATTTTTTTCACTTTGATTTCGAGTCGAGAGCAATGTCACATATAGGAAATGTAAATATCTGCACCACAGACGAAACCCCGTAACAAAAGGAAGTGTTTGATATGTATATTGTAAGTGATTTTCAAAAAATAATGTGAGTCAGCCGTCCATTAGTGGGAGTACAGGCAGCGCTGATGCATTGCATTATGGGTAGTGTGATGGAGTTCCCTTTATACTGTATTTAATTTGCAATATTGGTGTTTAATTGCTAGGCAAAAAAACAAAGAGAGAAAGCTGCTTTTTGACACCCACATGACTTCTCTCACCCCTCAGAGATAGATGGATTGGTGCACAGGACTGATGAGCGATGGAACAAACTGTTTCTCCTTCCCTTTGTACATCAACCCAGCATCCAGGGATCAATATTTACTCATGATGTCTGGCTTTCTTGCTATCTCTCTCTTCGCCCTGCCTGAACCTTCTCCTTCTCTTTCCTTCCTGTCCATCCTTTGTTCTTCTCTGAAGTCTCCCACTTTTCTCTCATCCCTCCCTTCAATCCTCCCACATTTTCAGTTCTCCTTTTCTACTCACTTTCTCTTTTTGCTCCATCTCACCTCCTCCCGTCATTGTCCATCGTTCCATTTTTTCTTCTCCTTGCGTCACTGTTTTACATTTACTCTCACCCTTTCCTCTCCTCTCCATCCCACCCCCTTCCTCTCTGCTCTCCCCTTTCCCTTCTGTCCCTCATCTCTTGCATGCACCACAGTAGCTGCCTCCATGGCAATCAAACAGTGGGAGTTTTCAACACAGCAGATGCGTTGGATGGATGGGAGGATGGGGGGGTGGAAGAGGTTGAGGGTGAGCGGCACACAGGCCGGACGCTTGGAGGTGAGAGAGCAACCGACACCTGTTTTCATATCAGAAAACGTGACAGGACACCGCTTTTTTTCTGAAAACTGAAGGTCTAGAAATATGTTTTGAAATGTGATTATTTTATTTAAAATTGTTCGGGTCTTTAGAGGACTTAAACTTAAATGCTGCACTCCAGTCTAAAGATCCTGGTTGTAAAAGTCAGTCGGTTAGGAAATGATCAAAATGACAGTTTCTCTGTTTTCCTTGCAAGTCCCCCTTTCACTGTCCAATGCTGTAGTTTCATACTGAGAACACAGAAAATTGGCACAAATACCAGTACTAATGATAATGTGACAGGCATTGTGTTCTGCATGGTATGACAGACTTAATTACCTCAGTGCCATGAGTCAAGTGTTTGTCATCCACGGTCTACTTGTGCTCAGTCACACACAGATGACTGGGTGTATGCGCCGAGCTTCACATCGCTTTTCCCCCTCGCATATCTCCCTCCCTCCTTGTTGTTGTTATTGTTGTTACTGCTGCTGCCATGCTAATTAATTCAAGACTCCAATAATAAAGTATAAGTAGCAAAACATAATGCCAAAGCCCCGGGGAGCCAACAGCATAATTACACAACAGTTTAATTTGCAAGCGGTACATTGTAATTAACGCTGTGTGGCTTGTAAAGCGCCGTCACGTGCATGTTAAATGCTGGAAATGGGCTTAATACTGCTCAAGTGCTTCATCGCTTGACACAGCAAAAGAATCTGAAGAGTGCATCTAAGGCATGGTTAACAGGAGTTGTTAGGAGGATGAAAGGAGAGTTGAGATGGGGCATACTGCAGGCAGCATGCGCGAGAGACAAAAAAAAGTGGAAAACATTATTATTATTTCTACATAAAACCCATGTGAGTGTGTTTTGTGTGAGAGAGATAAAACATTAAAATGCCTGTCCCTGTTTGTTTTGTTCAAAATGTACTGAATGTTTCAATCTTCTAAATAAAACATCAGTCTGCTGCCTGGACAGAGAGAAGGAAACATCGCTGTCCATGGTGCTGAAAGTAAAGCCGCTGGAGCTGCGACCCCTCCTCGCGCTCACCACAGCACCCCGTGCTCATGACGGCTGCACGCGCTTGATTTGGATCTGTCCGCTCTGCATGCATTGATTAATTATGATCGGCCGGCGGGTGACTAGCTTTCATCTGTTAACGGCCGCCTCCGCCGTTGTCTCCCGGGAAAGACATCTCAAACATCTGCAAAATGACTTCCAGTGCGGCTGAAATTCAACTTTTGTAAGAAAAAACAGCGTGGGGGCGCGTGGTTTGTGGTCCACGCGCACCGACACACAGGCACACACATACACACACAGGACGAACACACGAAGAGGCGCTACCTGTATAGTTTGGCGGTTGTAGACTTTCACTACGTGGAAGTTAAAACTGTAAATCCCTTTGCGCGGCGCGATGAAATTACTTCTCTCTTCGTCAAAATTCTTCCCAACGTTTACTAGAACCTGGAAGAAAGAAAGAAAGAAAGAAAGAAAGAAAGAAAGAAAAAGAAAGAAAAAGAAAGAAAGACAATTCATTGATAAAGATGCTTTATCCGGCTTATGTCTTTCACAGTATTTGCACTCAGTCACTGCGGAATCACATGGATGCATAAAGAATTTATTACAAGGACGTCCTGACAAACAAACATTAACAACTGCCAAAGGTATAGCCCACATCTAAAAGCATACAATGTGTAATGTTTTCATGTCCCAAACAAAAAAATAGACGCACAGTAAGCCCTTCTGACAAAATCTATTCTTAGGATTTTATAGTTGTTTATTCTGCATTGAATTGATTAATTTATTATGAGAGAATTAAACCTTTTCAGCCCACGTGTTGTTTTTTTAGGTTGTTTTTTTTAATAGAATACATTTTTATTTTAGGAATAATGTCTAGGATAGCCTATTGAAATTGATATCTCATTTATTTTTTGATAGAGCACTCTAAAGGGCCCCTCTGGCGCCGGACCACACAGGATTCACTGATGTAGTGGAATAACTATCTGCTTTTATCTAGCCCCCCCCCCCTGTGAGAACTTCCAAACTTTGTGGGAAATGAAAGAGAACTTAATCAATCTTTCAAATGTAATTTTCAATTATACATTTCTCCAGCCAAATGTCTGGTTTTATGGAAGCAGGCGAACTATGGCGTGTAATTGAACGGCAGTTTGAGAGAGAATTAACCTTTAACGGCAGCCGGGTAGGACCTCGCCCTCGCGACCTGCCATTACTAAATTATTTGGCGAGATGTCAGTTCCCATATCCCATATTGTCAGCTGAGAAAAGTTGAAATATTCAGAAGGCTTGTCTACCAGTCTATACTTTCCCTACCACTTCGTAAATGTATTAGCCTACCTATAAAAATTAATCGTTACCGAGACGGATTCATTTCCGCTCCGCTTTTAGTTATCGCGAATGGAGTTGCCCGCTGCTGTCTACGAGACCATTACCAGAGGTGCACGAGATGCGCATAAATCTAGCACCTGTATCCGCCCTGGATTCCTGGTTTAATGAACTTATAAATATGTTTTACACAACATGCTCGTAGAATAAGTTCAGCCCTTTGACATTTGCATACACCCTTTGACCCTAACCCTTTGGTTTGGTTTGTTTGTTTTTAAGATGCATAAAAAGAGCAAATGAAACAGTCCTCGGGGATCATGTAATGGTTAATGGCGCAGAAAAAGGGGCCTATTTTTTGTTTCTTGTGTTTTTGTAATATATGCGACATTTGAAGCTGCTTTTCCATCCATCGGTAGCTCAAGTTGTCCTCCTTCCAGGCTATTTGACGACTGCCACACCGGGAACTATACGCGCGACACACACTCACACACACCGCCTGAAAGTTCATATGTGTCCTGATCTACATCCTTCCTTCATCGGATGGGCTAGTATTCCTTTGCAATAAAACTGACTGAAAACAATTATAAACTTTTTAGTTTTTTGCTATTGTTATTTTGCAATAGAATAGATATTTCTTTCTCCTACCCGGTCGAAGTAGATGACCATGGTCCGGTTACTCATCTCGGAGGGTTCATGGTTGGTGTTCCGGACTGCGGAGAACGCCACCTTGGCGCTGCCCGAGCGCACCGAGATCCCGAGCGCCGTGCCTGTGGGGTCGGCGGCCGGGTTGGAGTCGCACACAACTAGGCACTTCCCCTCCAGGACGATTGGTTCCGTCTCGTTCTGAGCGCGGGCCGGGCTCGCCGCGAGCCACACGGCACTCAGCAGGCAAAACGCCAACATACCGGACCAGAACGATGAACTTCTTCCGTTGTCTTCACACCTGAAGCCGCGGGTCTATTCCCCTTGGAAAAAGTAAGGTAGGAAGAGTTTCCCGGCGTTCCCCAGATGAACCTTAAGGAGGTTTGTTTTTACAACTAGATGACAGTCCGTTTTCTAGGATTTATTTTTCCCACTGCAAACAGTTTCTCCCTCGCGGAGTCTCTCGGAGGGGAAACCAGACGGTTTATTTTTTAGGCGTCTCTCCTTTTTTCGAAAATCAGTTTATCGCTCCTGCATCTCCGGTCGAGTCGCCAGTTTTCACCTGTTCTTTTCTTCTTTTCTCACTTCTCTGCAGCTTGCTGTCACTTGGAAACACAATAAGCGGGAGTCGCGCGCGGTGCGGAGGGGCCCTGGACGAGTGACGAGGCAGCAGAACTCATAGCGCGCGGGGGGAGCTCCGTCTGCTCTCTCTCTCGCGCGCTTGAATTATTGATATGTGAGATATGAGCGTTTCAAACACAAAAGGCTCGGGAGGAAGGGACGTGGCGCGCGAGCGCAAGATGCTCCCGCCCTGGTCCTACTTTTTTTTTTTTTTTAACAGACCCCTCCCTCCCCCCGGTAACTGAGACCCATCATCGGATTAGCGCGTGCGCGTCTTCGATATTTTCCAATCACTGCGTGCCGACCGCCCCCTCCCCGCCCCACCACTTTATCTATTATCTCTCTCTCTCTCTCCATCTCTCTCTCTCCTTCCCTGCTTTGCCCTCCCTTTGAATATCTTTGATCTATCTATCTATCTATCTATCTATCTATCTATCTATCTATCTATC
>CALSBV010000422.1:3047146-3061711 GCA_943590825.1 Bovichtus diacanthus
AAAAGTCAAGGTCAGTGGGAGGGTCTGACACTGTCCCACACAAAAAGGCGTAACAAAAGATAAAGAAAAGGTATAAAGGAAGAAGTTTGAGCATCGTAAAAGTCAGTCTCTCTATGGACAGACTCGTGTTGTTGTATTGTATTAACTCTCCAGTAAACTCTTTTCTATTGGAACTCTTTTGACTATTTTTAAAAAAGCATTACACAAGTATTGTTAAATTGTGGCGAAGATCCTGAGGAGATCCGGCCCAGTTTCAGAGATTTTCCCCCCACATGAACGCCTCACTCGAACTCTGGTGCGGATCAAACAACTCTCTGGTCCGTCTCGAAGGGGTGGTCTCGGATCGCTTTGAGTGAACTCTGAAGTGGTTAATTTCTGGTTTGACCACAATTCAAACCATTCACAGGAAGCATACCATTTCATTTCATAAGGTAAAAAACATTTTATTTGACCTGTTTTGGTGTATGGTGAACTAATAGCCTATTTGCGTGTATGCTACCACTGAAGTTGATGAATTTACTGTTTATCAGACTTATCGTCACATAGCTAGCTAGCGCAATAGCTAGCACAAGTCCCTAAACTTTACTGTCCGTCGCGAGGAGACTAGTTTGCCAGTACGACAGCAATCGGTCGTTTTTCCTAGTTGCAGGGATTGAGGGGAAGGACCATTGTTTAGACCCCGCTGGCCACCAGCTAGCTGTTCGGCTCATTTTCTGTAACCAGTGTAGCATTAAAGCACTGTGGAATTAGCAAGATAGCTAACTAACTGGCAAGCTGCTAAATTAATAAAATTGAAGAACTTTGCTTCATCCACACTCTCTATGTCACAGAGTAGGAAAGCATATGACCTGCTGCGAGGAGCCAACTCTATGACCAATAACAAAACTACATTTCTACCACATGACTTTTGTTCACAACTTATGGATAGTTTGAGTTTTGCCTTTGTTAACACAAAACGGACCAGTTGGAAAATGTAAACAATGTATCATCCTCGAATCGGATCGATTCGGGAACTGGACCTTCAGGTGTGAGCCCGCCTTTAGTTGAAAAAGAACCTAAGGACCAATTAACCTACTAACTGACTCTGAGGTTGAGCCCAAGAAAATTTGATTTATGGGAAACAAATTGATAAAATAGTTGAGGGCAAAACACAATCTGATACTCTTCCTAATGTCCTACCCTACATATATTTTTTGATAATCTTTCTAGATTAGTCTCATTTCTTTCCTCTTTTTTTACCTGCACATTAGTGATTCAAGGCAAATGTGTCAATTTCTCCATACAAACAGTTTTACCTTGCAATGCACTAAAGCAGTTATACAGTTGACAACTTGACAACAAGTCATGTGTCTGATTAAATATAAAAATCCCCAGTGATTCCGGTTAGACTTGGATATACACGTATAGTGACTGTCCAACTTGTCCGCCACTTAATGGGCTTCCTGCTTCAAGTGAGCACATATGTACTCCTCCCCTATTATACACTAGAAGATGTCCTTGTCAACATCTTGAAGAATCTTCTAGTCTTTCTTGATAATAGACTTTCCTCAACTCCCAAAATGAAGATGAGCTCAAGCACATTAAGGGCTTCTGCCCTCACGTGACTATGTTTTTCCTCATCGATGTGTTCATGAATCTTCTGGTCTTCCGAGATATGGGTTAGAAGGAGCATGCTACACCCACAAGTACTCTGGACTTTCACTCAGGAGCTTGTGTCCCGTGTGAAATCAAAAGTCTACATATATAACGTAAGTAATTTAACCCTAACCCCTAATTTAAACCTAACCCAAACCATGATCTTTTTCCTAAACCTAACCACTGAGTATTGCCGCCTGAACCTAGCATAACTGAAAGTGAAACCTACAGTAAGGAAACAGCAACCCTGTCATTACTTTGGATATGCACCTTCTCGCCTACTGGTTTGTGCAGTTTGCCCTTTCTAAAGCTTTAAAGTGGCAGCGAAAACAACCGATAATGGCTATTTAATGAGATGATTACATTCGAAATGGGTGGGTGAGCATGGATGGTTTTATTTTCCATAATACACCAAAAGCTATCTTTACCAAAGTTTTCAAGGTTTGCAATCTCTCGTACAACTCATGCTCTTCGGTCTGTCCTTCACAGAGCCATTCGGAGTATGAGGAGCCGTTTGGCATTTGCTAGGACGGGCAGACTGTCTTGCTGATAGTCGTATTTGATGATTCAATGATTTAATGCTGTTTACAATTGAAATGGTATCTTTTTATTATTCATTGTTACATATGTGAAAATTATGTGGAGGGATAAGTAACACATTAGAGACAGCAATGAGATCAGTGGACCTGATTTCAAGTGTAAGGAGGGAGTCTGATTTTGACCTTTCCCTTTTTCTCTCATTCACACTCAGATCCCCAGTGCATACAAAAACTAAATTTCCCACAATTCGCCCCCTCTGTGTCTCACATTAATAGACTGAAGTAACCTGATAGTAGTAGTGGCGTATTAAGAGAAACGCTCACCTTGACTTTTGTCTCTCACACCTATCTAATTAGCTGTCATCACCTCTTTCTCTGTCTTTATCTTTTTCACAGTATCTTTCTCTTTGAGCCTCTTCGAGTTGCTCCGTTTCTGTCTTTATGCCCGTCTTTCTTTACGACGAGCCCTTTTATGCTCTAAATCTTGCTCACACTGTCTTAATTTGACAAAATCTCAATCTCTTTATACCTCTTTTACGTTGTGTGAATCCCTCTCAAAAGTCTGTATATCTTTCTAATTACAATACATGCAGTGTTACCTCGGTCTGGAGCTCATACGTACATGAGATGTGCGGGAGGTTATAGAGGGGAGGACGAAGAAGAAAATGAATACTAAAACGAGTGGGGAGGGAGGTAGGATGAGGCAGAATAATAATTTACCAGTACTCACAGTAGAGACCTTAGTGGAGCTTTTTATTTTTATGGCCTGACGCATATGGCTCTCCAGTGTTGTGCTTGCATGCATGTGTGTATGTGTGTGTGTTTGTGTGCATCTACTGTATAAGCCTCCTGTGTACACACTCAGCCTTGTGAACAACAATAAACCTCTGTAAACTAACAGCCAAAAAATGAAACCTTCACCTTATATGGTCCCCATGGCCTTTACCATTAAAACACACACACACACACACGCACGCACACCCACACACACGCACAGGAACATAAACACCCATTCAGGCAGGGTGCATTGAGCATGCCACCCACACAAATGATGTGCAACTGAAAAATAGGAGCATGCATGCAAGCGTATACTGTACATCCAAACTATGAGTTCTGCAGCCCCGGTCTATAAGTCTTATCATTTTGTATATTGCAATTATGTGTAAAGTATATCTTGTTACACCCAAATTTGGGGTATAACTTATCCTCATTCAACGGTTTGTGCGATAGATCATTTTCTATTTTCGTGCGCTCTCCAAGGAATGGCCAGCAACACTTGTTCATTTACGCTCGTTACGTGCATAAAGTCTTTTCAAAATAAACTTCCGTCTTCATGGGAAACAACTTGGTCGCGTTTAGGAAAAGATTGCGCTTTGGGTTAAAATAACTACGAAAGTGGTGAAGTTATGTGAAGAATAAGTCAAAGTTTGGGGTAAAATAACTTATCTATTTATTTTGTGGGATGTACACGAAATACAGTGCATTGCTTTCCGAAGGTAAAACTATGAAGAGTGTGTAAGACCAGCCTGCGGGATATATGTGCATGTAACAGTATGACTGACTGTGATATTTGTTGAATTTTGAGTGTAGGCAGGGTATACGTTTTGTGTGAGATTTATGTTTTCCTTTGTGTGTGCGTGTGTGTGGTCTGTGTAAGGTGTATGTAATAAAGGTTTTCATTTGGTTATGGGGCTTCAGAAGGGCCGTCCAGAGAAGCCTTAGATTGGATCTGCTGTGTGTCCGAGGAGAATGGGAAATAACATCAGCCGTCAGGAGAGGAAAGGTGAAAAATAACCTGTCATCACTTCTCTCCCTTTCTTTCTCTCTCTCTCTCTCTCCCGCTCGTCCCCGGGCATCCTTCCTAGCTGTCCTCGCTCTCACATTTGTAGCATTCTCTCTCTCGCTTTTATTCTCACATCTCAAACTCACTGGCCCAAAGCTTTTCTCGCTTGTTTTCTCTCGCTAATGTTACCGTCATTGCGCGTTGCATAGTGCTCTACTCTCATGTATATGGGGGCTTATTAATTGCAAAACTAAGAAGAGAACAGAAATCAAATTCTAAGCTGTAACCATGTGACCGTGTTGAGATTTGTGTAGGCGCGTTGACAGATTTGTGATTTAGACTGAAATCTGGTTTGGTTGGCAAATGATTGGGATCTAAAAGACTTATTTTCTTTTTTTTTGTCTGTCAGTTGGAAACCATATGCGAACCATCGTCTCCCAAGATCAAGTTGCCTGTCTGCCACACTTCACACCACAGTCATAAAAGTGTTAGTCAGGTGGATATAAAGATAGGGATTTGAGCAAATGACAAAACTGACCTTTAAACAAGTAATGATATACCACCCTTTATGTCCCCACTACACTTTAAAAAAGAAATATAATGTTTTTATTAACAACTGGGCAAAGCAGGCACCGGCCCCAGGGTCACAGAACTCCAGACGTACTGTGTGTCAAGTGGTTTGAGATGATTTAATTTGAATTTAGTTTGGGAAAGCTCTCTTTTATTTTTTAATGAACTTCCTGAGATAGTCCTTTCTTTTGCTCTCGACCTGAATCTGTTTTCCTCCCACTTGAATTTATTCTCTCTCACTTTATTTCACACTCGTCAAAGCCCGTTTTTAGAGAACGGAGTGTGTAGCAAATCTGTGCATGTGTATAAGAAAAGGACGCCGTCACACAAAGGATGAAGGATGATGATTAAAGGTGAGAGGGTTAAAGTGTAGAAGACCGTGCGTCTGTTAGCATGACAGTTGGAAGGCATTGGAAAGATGGAACTTGCAAGACGAGTGTGAGAGCGGGAGCGAGGGTGGTAAATTAAAAGAAAAAATGTGTGAGAGGTGAGAAACACCAAGATATATATAGCTGTAAGGCAGGTGCAGCTTTGATAAAGAACGATCATGCTGGAGGAATTGTTTTCTGAGTCCAAATGGGAAAAGAAAGCCAATGTGTATGTGAAGGGTATCCAGCTGCATATGAAATGGGTAAAATGAATGTGACACAGACCCTTTGACTCATGAATTGATCAGCTGATTGATTGACTGTCCAGTGAATGAACACACGGCTCAGGCAGACGAGGAGAGCTCCAAAACCTCAGCTTAACCCTCATACGATTCGGTCATTTGTAGCCAGAAAAAGCTCTTGTTCGCTCGTTCGGACAGCTTTGTACACAAAGTGAATTTTCTACAAGTCCTAGAAAGACGTGTTAAGTGGGCAGGCACCGAGCAAACGGCTACAGCAAAAATAGACACAACTCGTTTGCCATAAGCTGCTGAGAAGAGCGACTCAAATAGATTTGAATGGGAGGTGCAACGTGGGCCATCAGTGAAAACACTGTTGTGTTCAGCAGAGGAAGCCAGACATGTTGGAGAACATTTGGTATGCAGCACACCTAGAAGAAAAAAACATGTTGCCGTGGCCAACAAGTAGTGGATGCTCATTTTTCTTAAATGAGTGAGAATCTGCCCCGAAGACAGCAAGGGATGTCTTCAATTCTAACAAAGTGAGTAGGACACAAGACTGTTTTGCATCTCTGTTTATATAGATGAAAATCTTGTCAGGTCACAGTGTCATTTCTATGCGTGTGTGTGTGTGTGTGTGTGTGTGGAGGATGGTGGTGGGGTTTCTTATTTTCATCTTTTTGATTACATGTGTGTGCCTGTTTTAATGTTTGTTTGAAGCTGTGTGCAAATATCAGAGAGGCGTGAGGTGTTGTGTTGACTCTGCAGATCGATGGTTGATCTCTCAGGAAGAAGAAAAGGCCAATCTTCTACTGTAATAACAGTGACACACTACGCTTGTGAGTGTGTGCCTGTGTGCGCGTGTGTGTGTGTGTGTGTTTAAGAAAAAGAAGTAATATAAAATATAGTCTACACCTACAAGACATAGGTATTAATATTAAGTTTTGTTTTTCACCCAGTGTGCCCCTGCTATATTATGCAACTGTGAAGGACAACAAAAAAAAAAAACACAAAATCACATTCCAAAAGGCAAATTAAGGCAAAGGTGTGGAGGATTTCTTTCTCAGTGATACGGTTGGAAATGTATTATTAAATTATTCATGTCTGTTCAACAGATTTTATGGACCCAGGGATTACACATTTCACTCAACACATTATGTAGAGAGGCATCTGAAATAAGAAAGTCAAGACAATCAGCAATACAGTATGCAGCAGTGATGAAGAAAAAATAAATAAAAATCTCCTGACGACTGTAGCTTTCCAAGAGCGTTGCATTTGGCCGGACGAAGATATGTTTACTTTGTGTGGTATGGTGCCGGGAAGTTCCAGTGTTACGTTGTCGTGGTATATGTGATGAAGCACCAACTCCCTCACTAACAACTTGCTTAGCCTTTTGTTAAGAAAGATCGCTTTTCATGTCTTTATTTCATTCACATTTCTAATGTCCATTAAGAAAGGCAAGGTATCATTTGTTGCATCGGGAACACGTTTATTTTTTAAACTCATATTAAACAGACAAGTTGTCATGAAAGCCATAACCTGAGTTTGAGTCCTTTGTAGAAGCCATCTTGTGCCGGAGCTCACAGAGGAAGCGCCTCAGCTGCAGTCCTTATTTGTGGCGTGTGAGGAGGCGGACTCTCTGAGGTGATTGGTGAAATGATGGGTGAGGTATTGGCAGCTAATTAAAGTAAAATACTGAGTGACGTACTAATAATTTGTTGTTTTGAAGGTACAGTATTTAAGTTGACATGTTAAAGATGAACTGAGGCCTTGTTGTTATAATTGAGATGAGTAAAACGATGTATTTGTGTTGAACCTTGTAAACGCTCCATTCTAGAGTGCCGACCTGATTGGCCAGTTTGAACTGAGAAGGCGGGCTCTATGGCTCTATAAGTGACTGGAGGTGAAGGGGGTTGTTATTTTTTCCCCTCTGTCTGGTTGGAAACAGCAGCACCAGTACTGTTTGGAGAAGACATTTGGTTTCTTGAATTCATGTTATTTATTGATTTTTTTTTTTTGAAAGACTGAAAAATAAAACTCCATATTTTTCAAGTGAACCTCTCTGCCAGCGTAATGTTTCCTTTTTGTCACGTTTGGTCTCGCTACCCTGCACCTCACCTTACAACAGTATATACTGGGACGACACCTCTTAAGATGTTGAACTTGTGAGTTTTTTGGGTTTCCTTAGTAACTACCAGTATT
Organism: Bovichtus diacanthus; assembly: GCA_943590825.1. NCBI lineage: Eukaryota > Metazoa > Chordata > Actinopteri > Perciformes > Bovichtidae > Bovichtus > Bovichtus diacanthus. The sequence continues at coordinate 3,054,483 of CALSBV010000422.1, forward strand.
AGCATTCGAATGAAAGTGCCCTTAGTCGCTACGTACGCACATTCTCCACTCATTTACGTTCCTGTCTGCTGACGGTCGACTGAACGTGCTGCTGCTCTCCTCCACCCACTCTCACACAGTCATGGCAACATCAGAGCACATTCACTGAGAAATATGGTTCCCTTCAAGAGACGGGAATCAATCGAGGAGAATTATCACCAAATTCAACTTTACTGTTTTGGTTCACTCTCACCACTCTCCTAGCGTCACGTTCGGCCACTTCTGTTACAGTGAACACGCTGTAAAAACCCACCATGCTACTACCTGACACCAAAGGGCTGACAGATAGAAGTTAGCAAGTGGCTGGCGAACATAGTGAAGCACTAGAGACAGAGAGAGATGGTGGACTTAACAGTGGAAAATGTGTCAGTGTTGTGTTTACAGCTTGTTGCTGGTGACCCAAGTGTCCAAAAAAGTGTGTTGTAGGAGGTTTAACATTAACAAGTAGTCTAGCAGTGAATTGTTTATTTTCCACCATTTAATGAACTCATGACAACACCAGTGTTACAGATTACTCCGCACATTTTCAAGATAAGACATTTGTCAATGACGTTTAGAGCGCTGACTTTGATCTTTAACGTTGGTTTGATCTCGACGTGGCCGGCTGGTCGAGATTCCACTGTGGGACCTCAGTTTTCGACCTGGCGACAGTGCGCACCGTCAGCTGCGAACGCTCCGTCCTCTGCACGGCTTCATACCAAAAGTTCACAGATTGACTTATTAGTTTTATCAGGTTCCCCATAGCATTGGGTTTGAATCCAAAATACTTTGACACCGAACCCTCCAACTTCAGAATATACCGTTTTATTAGAACACACAGCTACGGTCAGTCACCATTTGTACTGATTGAAGCAAAGACAAAACTTCACACAGTACCTGAGTGAGTTTGAAGGTGAGTCCAACACTGTGGCTACATCCCGAAGTAGTGGTAACCATTTCAGAGCCGGTGCGTATTAAAACTGAAAAACTGAAAAAGTCTCAGGAGAAAAGTTTTGTTCGTTATTTTATTTATTTATTTATTTTTATTTTTGTGATCGGTCCCCGAAAAGCTTTGTTAACCCAAATCCTGCAGCTGAAATTAAACCAAAAAAGCCTAACAAAACTGGTGGAGTTACATGGTAATTACGTTTAAACCAATATAACAGAAAACTTATTCCAAAATGTTATATTCCCAAGCAAAAAATTCATATATAGAGGTGATAATGGGAAAAAGAGAAACTTTCTTTGGTATTAAAGCAAGTTTGCCCACTCGATAAGGACATTGCTGAGGGTGAAAACATTTTCAAACAGTCTACACCCATAAATTAAGTAAAGAGATATTCCATCTTAAACTCTTCCACAGTAGCTACCTTTACCTAGAAGGGGAAAGCAGTGCACAGAGTGGCTCAGCAGACTAATTAACACTCCCAGCTTGTGTGTGTGTGTGTGTGTGTGTGTCTGTCTGTCTGTCTGTATTTCAGTCTGTTAGTGTGTTAAATGCACCTGATTAGATTGTGAAGATGAAAACTTGAGTTTGCTTCTCATGCCCCCAATTAAATTAAATATATGCAGAGAGGAGAGCCTGACTGGTCCATTCACTTCATCCGCATATTAAGGGAGAGATGGAAGTTGAGGGAGAGGGGTGGGGTAAGCAGTGCGGGGGGGGGGGCTGATGCAGGTGAGATGTGGGAGGAAGTTTGGAGTAGGAGAGAAAGAAGGGTGAAGAGGTAGATGCAAAGGTAAAGCCACATGACATAACTGGCATCAACACATCACATTGCTGATAGCATAGCATTCAAACTCGCAGGCCCTGTTGCATTGATTGTAACACTGCATCCTTCGATATTTTTCCATACTTAATATCCAAACGATTTATTTTAGAGCTATTGGTGAAAGGGAAATGATCCTGATTGGCTGTGGTACATGTTTAGCACCAGTTGGTAAGGCGACTTAAAATAAGTATACACAAAGTTGGTAACGTGAAGGTTAAAAAGTCGTTCTCGGCCCACAAAGGGGATGGTTTAAATGTCCAACACAGTTTGATGCATATGTTATAAGAGTAGCGTAGCTGCTTGAAGGAATAGCTCAGGGCGCAGTCTGTGCGTCATGTTGATAACATTACCGATGGCTCAGTTCCAGCAATTAATCGAATGCAGCAATCAGTGATGTAATTAGTTACAACTGTGTTTGACAAGTTCCCAAACAGGGAACCACTGCTTTAGATCGATGTGTGTAATTCACAAATCAGTGGTGCAGCTTATATGTAAAACACCATTGTTACTATATGTGGCATTACAAGAATCCAATAGCAATGAGGCAAGTGCAAGGAATGGAAGCCACTTTTTTGGGTTGTTATTTTTCCTTGCAGGTAATATCCCCCTCCACCGCTGACAAGAATAAGTAAGTAAGCACCTAAAAATGGAACACAGAGACAGAGAGAGAAAGACTAACTGTGGGGGTTTTTCAGGGTTGTATGGAGACTGGATCTATCCCAGTATAAAGTGGGTGGAAAGCAGAGTGATGGGCCAGACAGGTTACTCAGCCATCACAGTGATAACACACAATAAACCCAGACAAACACATTGACATCTGCAGGCATTTTAGTGGTTCCAGTCCAACTCACTCATATGTCTGTAAAATCTGGAAGTGAGCTCACACAAACACACTGAAGACGAGCAAAAAAAAAAACACACAGACCTAAGGCTGAAGATAAAATCAGAACCACCAGTAGTAACCACTAAGCCACTGTGACAAATACTGAAGGGAGAGATGGGAGGAGCAGGGATGGAGAATGGGGAATGGGTAGAGCGGGGGGGGGGTAGTTAAGAGCCCAGAAGAAGACAGAGACCAGTCAAAAGCAGAGCTATTTAAAACACAGTGAAGTGAGGACCAATTCTACTAGCACTTACCTTCAGGTCACATGCTGTTAATGGAAAAGATGGAGTGATGGATAGAGGGAAGGAGAGATTGTGAGTGGAGGAGGAAATGGGTCAGAGGTCGAGAGAAGGTAGAGATGGCTCCCAAAAAAAAACAGCTGGTTAAAAAGAAGGAAATATCAGGTTGGTGGCAGACGGAGCATTTACACACGCTCTAATAATGTGATTCTATCTGAAATTGGAGAAATAAATCAATTATGGCATGACAATGTTGAATAATCTCTGAAACAGAGTTATCTTACTCATATTATGGTCATACTCGGAGTAATCATCGCACGATTGTAGGGGCGCTCCCACGAATTTTTATACAAAAAAATCAGTTTACTGGTCAAAGGAAATATTTCTCAGCCTGTGGAACAGTTGGGTAATTTCTGGCTCTGGGGAAGCTTTCTAAAGTCAAGCACCTCAAGCAGGTCAAAGTGTTCACCTGTGTCACATATTTTGTGGATTTGTACAAACAGTCATGGTTTACAGACGATGAATCCTCCTGACTTCGATGAAACCCTGCATTTTTCTCTAGCGCCACCACGAGGTTGACGTTTATGGTTTTGGAGTTAAATGTCTCACCAACTATTGATTAGATCGGCGTTCCATTTGGTACAGACGTTCGTGTTCTTCACAAGATGAATAGCTGACCATTATCACTCCACCTTTATGCAACTCTAATTTGCTGGAGTATCCCTTTAACCGAGTTGGGTTGCTCGTCATCGAGCTGGCAAACATCACAGAAAAGTCTGGATGTTTCTGTCATTTTGTCAAAAAAGAATGACATGCTAGTGATAGTTTGTTTTTTGTTTTTTTACACAGCTCTAATGCATCAAGTAAATTGCATTTGAGAAAAGAAAAAAAAACACCAAAGAAGTCTCTGCATTTTCTAATAGTGTGGGCTGTAACACTGTATCAGTCCAAATAGTAAACTCCGGTAATTTGGGAAACTGGGTTAATATGAACCATGTAAACACCTTAAATGCACTATTACCTTAATGACTCTCCACTCTTCACATGAATCCAATTGTGTTCTGAGCACGTAGACACAGTAAAAGGACAGGTCATCACAGCCGTAACCACGTTTGATTTAAATGCAGTGCAAGTGCAGTGATTCTTTATTTCCAGTGTGTCTCGTTTTAACAGTGTTGTGATCCAAACATGTCGCTTTCTACAGAGACCCCTAAGACCATGACTGTCCGGGAGCAGAGAAAATAAGATGCAACCTCGTGGACTGAAAAACGCTCAGTTTGTCTGACAGACCGACACCGTTAGTGAAATGTGTTTTAAGTGTACTCAACACAATTTTGTGTTATTCTCACGTGATCGTTTTTTTTTTTTTTGCAGAAAAGAGCATCACATAAACCTCAACTATTTGTGATGTACTTCCTCTGGGAGCATTTTCGGTTTCGATGCCATGATTTAATATTCATGTTCTCAGCAAAGCTAAAATAGTATTTAATTAAAGGGCTTCTTTGTAGACTGACCATGTTGAACCATAAAGTTCAACAGTCACGCAGGAAAAAATCTATCGTAGAAAAGGCGGACACGTATGTTCCTCTGCCGAACAGAGTGGATTGCAGTCATAAGTCACTTTTTACGGCTCTCTCTCCACCTACAAGCAACACATGGCTGAATGAAACAAGTTCACAGCCACTTTGTGTTGTTTGTTTAACCTTGTTCTGGGAGACGCAGGAAATTACTGGCATAGAAGTAAACGGGTCAGGTATGGGAATGTTAAAAGGATCAAAGGGGTAATAACTCCTGATATGAAAAATAAACTGATATACTGATGTAAAAAGGGAAACAAACAGCTTTTTGTCGAGCAAACCATTTACGAGTTTTAACTGCTACTTCTCTGAATTGTGTCACGGCTGGAGAAAGCAGGGTCACAGGAATAGGACCCCAATGCAATACTATGTCGACTGAAACAGTTCAGGGGTCTCATTTCTGAGGATTGGGGAATGTGATTTTACAAAATGTGCTTATGGATTAGTTTTGATGCATAGTAATAAATAATACTGCAGGTTTGAATGTGAATGATGAAGTGGATCTATAAGTAACGTGTGATATCAAGCGAAATTAAGTGTGTTAGAGACATCATTATAAGTATAATGATTCCTCTCACAATCTGGCTTTAATTCACCAAGTTTCCAAAAATGTGCGTACGCATGGGTCAAAGTTTCCGTACAGGTGCGCAGGGCTGTAGTACTGGAGTCCAATTGTTTTTAAGTCTTGGAAGCCATGTTGGTCTTTGGTGTGACGCTTAACGCAAATGAGTAAGTATTATGGGCCAGTAATCTAACTTTGCTACATTTGCTATTCATACTTTCGTATGGTATCTACTATTTTACCTGCATTAACCAAAATGAGCTGTTATCCAAGCTGTGTACGCAGGAGAGCAGAGGATTAGCATTGGATAGACACTATCGCCTATTATGGCCTTGAACAGGATTCAATTTGCTGTAGACCCTTTGGACATGCTCTTGACTCGGACTCAACTGGACTTGGTCGTGGACAAAATTAACTTGGGTTTGAAATTAGTTTTTATAGATGGAAGTGGCGTAGCCTACGCCTCTTTCTGTCCCCGTTCTGTGATTACTCAACGGTTATAAATAAGACCCAGTGGCTTTATTAATCAAATAAAAGGGGTACAAGAGCTCATGGAATCTTGATCAGACAAGGGCCGAAACCGAGAGACAGGCAAACAAATCCAAATGGGGTTAGGCAGAGAACCACAAGTCCGGGAATCAGGCAGAAGGTCAGGCAGATAGAGGTGCAGGTAAAAGTTAGGATTAGGATAACTGTCACGGATTGATGCAGGACTCAAATGCAGCACACAAGATATCCAGGATAGTAGGGAACAACATTTATTATCAGCCCAGAGCAGGTTACGGCTGATTCCACAGGTCCACGGAGGGATGATAATAATCACGGAGACCAACCAACTGGGAGAAAGCAGGAGGGTAGTCGAGGCCGGGCAGAGGGTCAGGAAACAAGCAAGGCGGACAGGTCCGAGGCAGGCGAGATCAGGAAACAGGTAAAGCAGGCAGGTCTGGGACAGGCAGAGTCGGTCCCGGGAGATCTGTGCAGGGAGAAACGCTGGAGAGACTTGCATGACACAAAGTACAATCTGGCCAAGTAGTCTAGTCAGGAGGAGGCTTAAATACTAGCTAGAGTCTAATTGTTTGTCGTTTAGTTGAGGTGTGGTGAGTTGTAGTGGGGGCGTGGCTAGTTCTTAAAGGAACAGGACTGTGACAGTAACAGAAAGCTTGGCAGCCATGGTAAGAAAACAACAAAGAAACTAACAAAATGGCAAGCAGTGTTTGGAAACTGGACAGTTATAAACTACAGGGCCGATGAGGTAAGTAGGAACAGGTGTTTAGGTGGGAGGGGATGTAAGGTGAGCCGAACTGGCAAGAAAGTCTGAGGGCATCTAATGGAAGGTACATGGTCTGGGGGAAGTGAGCAAGGGCTGTAGACAGGGACAGGGAGCCAGGCAAAACAACCAAATGACTAGAAAAACCTTGTCACAAATTGTGGCCCATGTCTCAGATTTGTTCAGCAATTCATACGGTGTTGTACCCACTGATGGTGGTTTCTGCCAGTTGGATAAACAACTGACAAAGCTTTGTCAGCCAGATTTAGAATGATGACATAATCTTCCAACATAATTAGCTAGTTGCTACCTAGCTGCATTCAGTAGAAATAGCGTTACTTCATGTCTGTCTTCTTCAATTCTTCCATTCAATTCCGTCATCCGGATCTATGTGTCATTTAACCTCCCTTTTTCTGTGCTGTTTTCTTGTTCTTTTTCTGGTTTTTCTTGTCTCTACTGGGGACAGTTCAGCCATCATGAATCCAATGTGTCCTGCTCTCCACATATTTAAATAGGAATATTTAAAAAATATTCCATGGTGTTTGATGTCTGATGGTCTTTGGCCAGAGCTTGATACTACGATCAAAACGTCCTGAGCAACGGTCCAGTGTACAGAAAGAACAGACCGTAGAATGTTGAAATGACATGTTATACTTTTTTTTTTCTTTTTTTTTTTGTGTGTGTATGCTGATTCATAGCCTAACAGGATCTAGCTAACATAACTATTTTTATGTTGGACAACTCAACATTTGGAAATGGGTTTGAATACACAAAGCGCTAATAAAAGATGTTGATATAGGAGAAAAATAAAATGATTTTCTCTGCTGCAGCTTTCCCTTACACACCAATAACATCCAATTAGTAGAAAAAGAGAGACACGCACTGATGTCACAAGATTTAATCAAAATGTT
>CALSBV010000422.1:3073984-3099240 GCA_943590825.1 Bovichtus diacanthus
TCATCTGCATAAGGTGTGTGTACACACACACAGCAAGGTACTGTGAAGGGTGTGAACACACCTCGATCTCTGAGAATCATTGTTGGATTCTCACACCTCGTCTGTCAAAAGTCACCTGCAGCCACGCTCACAGATGTCATTAAAGAGGAGTCACGGTTCTGTTACTTCCACTCGTTAATGTCACCTTTTTTTTTTTTTGTCAAATTATGATTCACCAAATTAGACCTACCTGGAACGAGCTGGGCTGAATCTCTCCTTTAAAAGGAAGCAGATGAAAACTATGGATTTATATCATTCGTGCCTTATTTTCATTGTATCGAGTCAAAAGCTCAGAAATATAGAGGAGGATATCTCCTCTATGACATAAATAATCTTAACTAATCATCTCTATTGTTTAACCTCAAGACTGTAATCTAATTTTTTTCCAATAGCTAATTTTTTTAGTTTGAGCTACTGGTCATCAGAGTTTGGTTTGGAGTCAAGTTGGGGAATTTGAATGGTTCACTGTATAAGATATGCCAGAATTTAAACTTAAAACATTACAACAATGAACTAACATTATCGACAGAGTGTGAAGCGGTAACAGTGCTGAAATCAGCATCTACCTGTCAGTTCCGCTCCGTCCTGTCTTGTAATACCACGTGTTCCTCTAGAGGTGATAGTGAGTCAGTGCCGCTCCAGTCTGCCCTCAGACCAGAGGGAGAAGAAGCTCAGCTGCCTGACTCAGGCAGATTTAGAGCTTGTCAACATTACAGCCATGATCCATGCACATTCTGATAGTTGGTTTTGGTTTAATCCAAAACTGCCAGGAGTAGAGTGTGCGGCTGGGAGACAGATCTTCCGTCAGCAGTTAGCAGTCAGCACTAATTTAACCGACTCCTCTCCGGATCGTCAAACTTTCTGTTGCTGCCGTTACACAGGTTACACCCAGCGCTCCGTCAGCCCGCTATGACTCCCACTGCTGGGATATTATATATCCGAGCCGCCCGGGGGCGCCTGCACGCTGCCCTCCCGGGAAGCATTAATAGCAAATAACAAAAACATCGTTTCCTCGTCTCTGCCGCCCGGACCCAAGGCAACATACAAACTATCGAAAACGTAACGTCACACGGAGCGTACAGCCCCCAGTGCCACAGTAAACACTGAAATCTAAGCCCCACGTGAAGATCATAAGATAGCAGAGATATTTAGGCCAACTTTCAGAGTTTCAGCAGTTTGGACTGATGAACTGAAAATACCCAGTAAATATATCAACACGAGAAGAGAGATGTTTAGCTGTAGAATACAATACACAATATAAATAACACATTATAAAACTCTAAAACTTAGAATGCAATAAATATGACAAACTACTACAACTAAAATATAAACAGGTTAACATACGATAGTTGCTGTTTTTTAATAACTGACAGTTTTGATGATTGATGAATTTAGATTGTATGGGCCCAGTAGCGGAGGTGAAATACTGCCCCACTATAAAAAGGATGGAGTAAAGTTTGTAAACATAACTAAGATGATTATCCCTCTATAATTCTTACATTTGGATCTTTTTTTTTTTTTGTTGGGAGATTTGACGATTGGCTTTAATAATATATATTAGAATAAACAGTACATATACTTTAGCATGATCACTATGTGCACTGCTACTGTATATAAAGCCACTGCTTTGTAAAAAACGTTATATCATAATGAAGTATTAACTTAAAAGCTGCACACTCGTGTCCCTGTGTCTAACTGCTGGGTTGCCATCAAGCCCTGCGTCTCAGTACGTCTGATAGAAACTTTAATAGCTACCAGCATGAGACACTGATCAGCCAAGCACATCAGCATAGTGAGATCCAATATGTCACCATCACGCAGAGAGAGACGGAGTGTGTGTGTGTGTGTGTGTGTGTGTGAGAGAGAGAGGAGGACGCTGGCTGCATGTGTGTCTTGTTAGCGCTGGGTGGAGCAGTGGAAGTGGTGGCAGTAATGTGGGGATGACAGAGGAGCTCTTACTGCGAGCTATATGAAGATGTGTGAGATCAGAGAGAGTTCTGCAACATGTCACATCTCCTGGTGTGTGTGTGTGTGTGGGTGTGTGTGTTCACACTCAGGTAACACACACTGTCTCTCTGTTTGTATGTGTGATCTGCTAACCCACAGTTCCTTCAAAGTCTTCCAACTCCTCCAACGGTAGCCCGAACTATCGCCAAGAAAACCGTTCTGAGAGAATTGAGAGAAGCAGAAAACAACTCACCATCTCACAGTGGGTAAATCTTTTGACGGAACAGGTAACCCTGGAACAAAACTCGGACCTACAAGGACAACAATTTGAACAATTCAATGAGAAGTATTCAGAACTTTTTCAATGTCTCGAGTTGCCGCTGAGCTGAACGAACTCGAACAAATAACGTTCATGTACATTTACACACACACAAATAGGACCAGACATAATACACACTCGCACAAACACACAACACTGAAACTGCTAAGGAGATAATTAGAAGAATATTATTATAGTAACATAGTGATTTATTGGAATGTCGCTTAACTTTTTCTCCACCGTCATCATGTAAAAATGTTTTTTCTTTTCTTTCTGACGCCAATGTCTATAATGCATTATAAACATGCTTATATTGCGTAATAATCTGCTCATGGCACTGCATAATTATAGTTGTATATACATATATATATATATATACAATGTAATATTTATCTGGAAGAATAGTTCAATTTATATATATATATATACATATATATATATATACATATATTTATACATACATATATATATATACATATACATATATATATATATATATATGTATATGTATATACAATGTTATATTTATCTGGAAGAATAGTTCAATATATATATATATATATATATATATTGAACTATTCTTCCAGATAAATATTACATTGATAAACATCTTGTTTCACTTTTATTTCATCACCTGTCTCTCCCCCTCCTCCCCCCTCTGTCCTTGCCTCCTTTCCCTCCTAATTACCTTCTCTTCCCTCCTACCGGCGGCTCTCAGCACGATCCAGAGGGGCCGCAGCAGCAGCTGTATCCCAACAGGGGCTCTGCTTCCTGGGGAGGTGGCTCTGGATGGTGAGACTCACTGAACCGATCACAGAGGTCACATGGCAGGGGTGTAGAGGTCACCCTCTGACGACTCCACTCTGCAACCACTCCTCCACCTATGTGTTTCTGATTGAGGAGGATCTGCGATAAGTGAAAGGAATCAATATAACCGCAGTAGAAACTTCAAGGTAACACTAGAGGGCGCTAGTGGTTCAGCAGTGGATACTGTTGCGTTTGTCTAGAATTAAACTTTATGATGAATGAAAAGTGCACATGCTTTACTCACTTGTCCCCATGTTGTGTTCTCATTGTGTCCGCATGTATTCTCAGGTCAACAGGCCTCTTGTGTGCTAAAGCTAAAAACACTCATGACCACACCAAATGAACGTTTGGAGTTCATAATCCTTTATTTAAATCAAAGAGCAGATAAAAAAAATATAACATTAAGGCAAGACGAGCAGCGAGCGTTGAGCTGCGAAGAGGAACGTCAGAATCTAACCATACATGGCGTGATCTGTTCATAAAAAAATAGAAAATTATAAAGCCAGAGGGAAAAAAAATAAAATAAATGAGTGCTTGCAGGACACATTTTCAGACATTTACTCAATATAACAATAACGTGCTGTTATTATTGACCTTCTGTGACTGAAGGGAATTCCAGCCTAGAAACAAAGTCAAAAACAAGTCAAGCAGCTGGACTCTTTAATACAGGGTTAGTAACAGCAAACTAGTGTGTGTGTCACTGTATGAAACATAAAGGACGATCAGAGATACTGGAGACATTATTCGCATTTTATAAGCAACTTGGTAACCAGCTTTTGCTGAAAATCTTCATTTTTTTTCTCTTGTGCAAGAACAATAAAAATAAAAATCCCTTTTTCCTCTTCCCTTCCCATCGGCTGACACAAAGTGATCTAAAAATATTGCCATGCTTTTCTTGAATGAATCTCATTTATGATTTAGGTTTTTTGTGAAACGTTTCTTCTTCTTGTCCGTTTAGTATTTACAGTTGCAGTCAAATGTGCAGCACAGTGGGGCAGACGGCAGCATCAATTAGCATCTTGCAGAACTGCTGACCAGATCTCTTTGAGAGGATTTAAAATGTAAAAGCAGCAAGGATTCACTATTTCTAAAAAAACGACTGCATCTGTTTATGAAAGACTGCAAATGTTCATTTGTGGCTTGAAAATCAATAACAAACTGATTTTCAAGCTTTCCTAGGAACTTTAACTATTAGGAAATGCGTATGGTCGTAGTCTCGCTGTAAAAAATAAAATCTAGTGATGAAGAACTAGGAGCCAATAACAAGTCGAGCTTTCCTGCCCTGAGCCGTCCAGTGACGGTGAAAAGCTAATTCTTACTACACATGTAGGACTCGTTTTATAGCCCCTGGGGCAGCCGAAAGCATCCTCCAAGAAACGGAACTTCTGCTGGATACATTTCTGTCTGCAGGCATTGCACACGCACAGAAAGGAGAACCCACTGATGCCAAGAAGGTTCTGCTGCTGTCTGTGCCACTTTATGTTAAAAAGGAGGAAAGAGGCTTGAGTTTAAATAAGAACATCAACCTGTCATCCAAGCTTTCATGCTAGACTTTCTTAGCTTTTTAATATTTTGATGACATCATGCAGAAAGAATCCAACATCTTGGGAAATAAGCGTATTCACTTTCTTGCTGACTGTCAGGTGAGAAGACAGATATCACTCTTCAGACTGTACGCTGAATATGAAGCTGGAGCTTTAAAGGTGCAGGTATGTGAATTTAGTTTAGACAGAGCCAGGCTCGCCTGCTTCGACTCTCTAAACCACCAGGTACAAGATCAGCCGTATCCCTTCTCTCTCTGTCAAGGAAGATGGAAACCTGAGCAAACCCTCGTTAAAAATGTAATTTACAAAGAGGCACTGAATACATCTGGCCGCCTCTTTAATTTGAATGAAAGTGCGAAAAGATTAAATGCTTCTTTATAACGCCTAACTTATCACTTGTGCTTGGAATTCGAACCTCTACTCTACGGATTTAGGTGAATTATAGATTCTAATTAAACCTCCTTATAACGGCTTCCAGATGAGTCAAACGTAGTTTACTGATTTGTTTTTATGCAGAAAATACTTCTATCAAGAAGCTTTTGTACATATAAAAGTGGATTCATGAAGCTACACAAAAAATAAAACGGGACAAATGTCTGCACATGAAAGGTCCTACGTCAGAGCACACGTAGGATGAACACAAAGTGCTGTTAACAACCAACCAAAGCACATGTGTCGGTCTGCACCTGCAACCTGACTGCTGACATATTTATATTAGTTCTATGAGTTATTATGGAAGCTACAGTATGTGTTTTATCAAACTTTTTTTCTTTGTCCTCCCAAAAGTCTAATCCTGCCTGTGGAGATCCGTCAAACACAGGCACACAAGAAGGGAGTTCTAACTGTCGAAATGTTTCATCCAAAGCACACGATCATCCCAGCGTCACCTTCCTGTGTGCAGAAACAGCCGTTAGAGCTTAAAGAGGGCGCTGATGTTTCTAGGACGGACCAGGAAAAAAAACTGATCAGGAGAGACAGCGACTGAACATTGGACTTTCAAACATGTTAATGTGTGTGTGTGTGTGTGTGTGTGTGTGTGTGTGTGTGTGTGGTGTAAGAAGCTGCCTGCAACAGGCTGCACGGCGTCACTCCTGGAGAGCCCAACCTCCAGAAAAACCTCCAACACCTACACACCACTACACCTCATTGGTTAAAGAGGACTGCAAGCTGATTGGCTATTACAGCAGAGTTATGATCTAGTACTGTTTTCAACTTGTACGTTCAAAGCTTCCGTACGGTCTCTGATCTTTTCTTTTCTTGCAAACACAGTTCCTTTGAATGATTGCTCTGTGGAGAAGCATAACAACACGGTGGCGTGTCTGCGTGTTTATCGGTCGGTCTTCTTGGCCCACGCCAGGTCATCTGATCGCGGTTTGTGGCCTGTGAGTCGTTTGATCAGTTGCTCCATCCGTCTCCAAAAGCCCAGCTGGTCCAGTGGATAGTTACACCAACCTGAGATGTGAGGGGGGGGGAGAAGAATGGAGTCAGGAAGGTGGAGGAAGAAGAAAAGCAGTAAAAAATAAATAAAAAGCAATGAAGGAACACACTGTACATTCAGTCTGGACCAAAGTCATGGACAGATAGACAGACAGACAGATAGACAGACATTGCCATCCATAGAGCCACGCCGCCAGCCGGGCTAAAACAGTAAGCCAATAAATGAAGCAATTATAATAAATTTATATGGCTCAATAAATAATTCTCCAACTACGTTCTAGGTAATGACCTGAAGGATGACACTGAAATATGAGCCTGAGCGTTTTAGACGTATCAGTTCATATTCTTGGAGCCCTAAAGGGATTTTGCCACTGTATTAAGATATTTGTTTTGTCTGTGGCCTCCTGCTCCTGCAGCACCCACAGGGCGAACACTGGCTCTTATTGACCCGTTTCCATCCGTCCTTTCCCCAAACCCTCCAACGTCCATCTTTCCCCTCCAAAGCTCCAGGACTCATTGTTCTTGTGTCTCTTTTACTTTTTCATCTCTTTGCTTCTTCAGATTGGACTCTTCCGTCCTTAAACAAACAATATGTCATTTTGTGCCCGCCAAGGACTCTCACTCAAGAACAATAACAAAAGATGGAGTTCGGCCACGCTGGTTGGTGGTGTCGGACATTGCCGTCATTGCAGTCAGCCAGTCCTGGTTAGGATTCCTTCATTGCTGATCGTTCATTTTTTAAACCAGGAGCCACAGATGTCTCGGTGTGAAAACACTGAATGAAGCAGTTTCACGTCAAAAATCTGTTTTTCTCCACAACACTGTTCGGCTAGCATTAATGTTTGCTCAGCTTGTTTCTCTGATGACTTAAAATCCAGACGTACGATGACAAAAAAAGTGTATGTTAAGACAAGATAAAAAGACGATTTGTAACACTGACTAAGAGGTGTGCAAAGGGGATACGTCACCATTACAGGGGACACAATGAAACAGACCGGGACATAGAGTGAAATTACAGATTTCTGGAGGTTTTAAAATAGTTGGAAACATTTGGAATTATGCGAGTACACAACTCAACGAAATATATAACACGGGTGTAGTCGTTTAACACAGAAAAGTTACACATTTAACTTCCTCCTCCCTCCATTATCATCTTTCTTTCTTTCTTTCCTTTATACCCATCTGCACCCCGATCCTCTGTCCTTCCATCTACATCTTACCCTCCGTCTCATGCTCATCATCGTATGCAAACTATATTTGGGAGGGTGGGCAGGGGGGTTGGAGGGATGAAGGGATTCTCCCAGGAGATGTCCTTAGCCCCTACTATCACACAGAAACCCACGTGCAGTCTTGCTCACACACACACACACACACACACACACACACACACACACACACACACATTTCCAAATAGATTTAAATAGCTATGAATCTACTCTATGTTTAAAGTAAACACATTAATGTATGTATGGCCGCAGGCCAAAGTACATTTACATGTACACATGCATGCATGACTGTACAATGGCCTATGTACATACATAGGGCTCACACTCACACGCAAACACACACTGCTTTAGAGGCAGCCTACATTAACATTTAAGAGATTTAGGATAAAAACACACACATATACACAATCCAAACGTTTGTATGTAAAGCACTTGCACAAATGCAGTTTTACTTTTGTAAGCTCACACAGTCATTAACAGATGCACACACACACACACACACA
The DNA here is from genome assembly GCA_943590825.1 of Bovichtus diacanthus. Taxonomy (NCBI): domain Eukaryota; kingdom Metazoa; phylum Chordata; class Actinopteri; order Perciformes; family Bovichtidae; genus Bovichtus; species Bovichtus diacanthus. The sequence goes on from CALSBV010000422.1 coordinate 3,081,807, forward strand.
CACACACACACACACACACACACAAGAAGAAGCAAATAGAGACATCCACAAGGGCTGTGTGTACTTAGGCTACCCTTGTCTGATGCTTACACACCACCACCCATGATGTATTTGCATAGGTTGCATGCTATAGCTGCAGGGATGTGTGTGTGTGTGTGAGTGTGTGTGTGTGTGTGTGTGTGTGTGTGTAAGTGTGTAAGTGTGTCCCTCCAGTGACCCTCTCTCCACTGGAAGACAGTAAAGCAGCCAGAGGTTTTGTTGGATTTCATTCGTTCTTTCTCTCCGTCTCTCCTTCTTCCTCTTCTCCTTCTTTCACACACACACACACACACACACACACACACACACACACACACACGCACACACACCCTGCTTCCTACCCACCCTCTCCTTGCCCTCCCGTTCTCTACCCTCCCTCCCCTGTCCTCCATCCCCCCTCTGCCTGTGAAGTCCTATTTGTTAGAACAGACAGCAGGTTAGCATTAAATATACATGGAGATTGTCAGCCGGTGGCGAACACAAAGGCAGCTAGGCGAGCCCCAGTGGAATCCAAGCCCGGCCCAGGCAGCCGAGCTGGGGGAGCGGGGGGCCTCCGCAGTCCCCTGTGGGCCCCTGACCGACACCAACCCACCTCCAACCACACACACACACACACACACACACACACACACACACAGACACAGGTTAGAAACCGAAGAGGAGGTCAAAAAGACTAGTACACACACACAGATGCTCCAGTATGCAGATGTGTGTGCGTGTACAAACACACACTTTCCCTGTGACACCCCCCCACGACTTGCTCACACACACATCTGTCGTCCGCAGGGGCGCAGGGTGACGTACAAGCTGAATCTCCCTTGTGTATCCTCCCTCTTTTCTCTCCCTCCCTCTCTCCCTCTCACCCAGATGCACACAGAATACTGAATGTGGATCTATTACTGAGGCCTCGTGTCTCCAAAGACACACACGCAAAACAGAACATTTTCTTTTAGTTATTTATACAAAGCCGACAGACAAACAGACAGACAGACACGGCCGCCATTTTGTCGCAATCTGCCAAGAATTGTTAAATGAAATTATTATGGAATCATCAGCTTCAATTATAGTGATCTAAAATGGCCGCCAACAACATACACATTATTGAACAGCTGATAGTAAAAGTCACATTACACACATTCTATCCTTCAGTGCCTCAATGCTGTGATGGATGCAAAATGAAGAGAATGAATGTTGTTTGTCCAGAGATTTCATTTTTATCAAATGTTTTGCACCTGTTCTCCAATGTTGGGGTTGACTTACAATATGTTTATAAAGAATATGAGTATGTAATAATTGTAAAAAATAACCGTGGCCCTCTCCCTGAAATGTGGCTTCACTAATCCAGTCTAACATTGTATCAGCCAGTATGGTTATTTTAAAGCCCTGGTTTGATTAGGTAATCTTTGAAGACGTTATCGTTTATAACAATGTGCTCTTATTTTGAAATAAAGGCGACAAGAAGTGATCATAGTCAACGTGACGTCACGATACTACGGTTTTGAAGCCTCGAGTTTGCCGTTTTGGCCGTCACCTTCTGGTTTTTTTTTCGTCCTTGTTATTTGGAACCAGAAGTGACAACAAGAGGACGAGAGGGTGGAGCGAAGTACAACCGGATGCTGGACAACACATTTTTAGGAGACCAAAATATTACAAATTATTTTGATGGAGTGTAAACACACCAACAGAGTTAAAGTTGTAAGACAAAAACAGTGAGAGCACTGGACAACACTGTGGTAGCGACCTGTCAATCACAAGATATCCCGCCCTAAAGTATACGCATACGCTGCTTTATCATCTATTTGACTATAAATGGGACCATAATTTACAGAATGCACATCATGCTGTACTGAAGAAGACTTGAAACTAACGATTAAGACCATAAACTCAATAGGAAAATGTTTACTGAGGTAATAAAGTGAGAAGTAGGGTCCTTTTCTTATAGACTTCTATACAATTGGCCTTTATATTTGCAACCAGTGGAGTTGTCCACTGCTGGATATTAGATCAGATCCGGAAGTTGCCACTTACTATAGAGTTGAAGCCAACACTTAAGAATGGCTGAGTGATTTCAATAATTAGCCTTAACTATATAATTCACTTCTAATTGATACAACTTAAATTCAAATGTAGCTAAACAATTTAAACTTAGGGTGCCAAATTGTATACATGTTATTGTTTAACTGATGAATTCCAATTAAAATGTCCTGTGTATGCCACCAAACTTTTTTAAATGTATTTCTTATATTTTTTCACATTTTCTATTGTAAATATTTTGCTATTTTATTTCATGTCTCTCGACTTTTGCATTGTGTTTATTGTTAATAAGCATTCTGGCGGCCTAGAGGTGGACTATGTAATGTGAGTAAAGTCAGTGTAAATATCTGGTGCGAGTCCATCTCAGACTATTGTTTGTGTAATGTAGTTTGATAATAGTATGTAATACAATATCTCTCCGTTAGAAGTGGCACTAGTCATGATAACACCAGTTCTTACCTGTCGTAATGCAGTAGTATGTCTCGTGCGGCGAGACATGGTGGATGCGGTGATGTTTCCGTGGCAACACCAGATGCCAGTCCTGGAGCAGCGTGACCCAGCGTGGGAGGCCGAAGTAGGAGTGGCTCCACTTATGAATCTGATTGGTCAGCGTCACGAAAACCGCCAGGGCAAACACGTAGCAGTCCCAGGGATAGTACGCCGCCAAGGCTTCTAGAAGATGACAGACAGACATTTATGCAGAGAGAAAGAGAGAAAGAGAGAAAGAAAGAAAGAAAGAAAGAAAGAAAAAAAGATCTAAGTTAATAGAATAATTGATCAAACTGTTTAGTGTAATGAAGAGGGCCAGCACGAAGGTGTAGTACTCCCACAGAGAGGATGCTGGCAGGAGCCTCGGAGAGATGAAGAGACCGAGGGGGAGGATGAAGAGGAGACGGAGGAAGATGGGGAAGAGTGGCAGAGGAGAGTGAGGAGAGAGGGTAAAATAGTCTGAAATGTAAGACAGTGAGCAGTAACTGTCAAGTAGCACAGTGCTATCACCTCGTATGGCAGCTCTGCCATCAGTGCATGAATGAGTGGTCGGAAGACTTGAAGTACATTTACCATTCAAAGTGATAAACCAGCTGCATGAAAGGTAGAAGAAAAATATCCGTCAATCAAATAGTCTTTTTCTTTCTTTTCAAACATTGCAAAAATGTGAACAAAAATTTTTTTTTAATCTTTCTCAGCTTGGCACGAGTATTTAATTATGTTTCCTAAAAGCAGAATTAGGCTTGAATACAGAAAGAGACTGAAGAAGAGACTCAGGGAAGTGGTTACTGATCATAGAGTCAGTGGTGATGCGAGCTGACAGGTGGCAAACATGTCAGGACATGTACAGAGGAGCAGCTGAGCTCTAACACCTTCAGATCCTGCCTCCATTCCAATGGACATAACTTTTCTAGGAGGTCTAGATCTATGATTACTCTGATTCCACCCAAACGCACACACTTATTTGATTGAATCAATTATTCATACTGTTCATAGTTTGTGTTCAAACTGTACTTAAAGTAAACATGAGATGTTATATTACTTGTACAAACATCATATTAAAAGATTTGTTTTTGCTTTTATTCAGGATCAAAGAAGTCCAGGATCTGAATGGGGGAAATAGGGAAATATAGTTTGGACTGCTCTGATTTGATTTTCTAATGACACAATCAGTTTATAGTATGTATACAGAATATACAACTCAGGAGTCTTTGAACATATTGTTTTATGGAGATAATTTCATCTTTTTATTTGTTAGAATAATACAAAATATAAATGCAATGTGCAGCTATCCATTTCTTTATTCATTGATACAAGTTAACCATTCATCAAAATTAATAAACTTGTGTTTCTGCTGAAGAAAAATGTCTTTGATTGCTAAAAATGAATGAGGGCGTTTAGAGTAGAAATCCACCAATACGATATTTATTTGTTTGTGTTTGCAACATAATTAGTCTCAAACGCGTCTACGGTTGTTGTCACTTGATGTAACTGAGCACCAACACGTGCTCACTGAAATGGACGCACAGTAAAAGGGTTTGCGTCTGTACAGAAGTCTACAGCCTGTCTGTCACACGGCTAACTCTTGTTATTCGCTTGAGTCTTTCTGTCGCTATGACTTACAGCTGTCCTCTCTCTGTCTGCCTCCATCCCTCGCTCCCTCTCTTTGGTTAAAACAGCGATCTCTTGACCCCGGTTCATGTGCAGACATGACAGCTGGAGATGTCACCTCGCGGCTTTCCGCTTTTCCCTTCTACCTCTGTCTTTGTCTTTGTCTGGTGACCGCTTGACACTGTGAGGAGCTTGACATGACAGGTTTAGATGTCATCTTGCCGCTACATGACCCTCCGCCACCCCCACCCCCCGCACTCTCTCGCTCCCCTCTCTTCTCCATGCACTCTCACCCTCTGTCTCGAACTCTTAGCGGTGACCTCTTAAGGTGCAGACATGACAGGTGTAGATGTCACCGCGTCTCTCCCTGTGTCTGTCTCGTGACCTCTTGACTCCCTGGGGTGTGTGACATGACAGGTGTGGATGTCACCCACAAGTGAACCTCACTACTGCTCTCTCTCCCATCTAATCTTCTCTCCCTCACCCCCACATTCGCCGGTCCCTGCTGCGGACAAGCAGCTGACCTTTGCAAGTTTCCCCTTTGCTCCTCTTTCCTTCTTGATGTATAAAAAATCCTCACATTTTTTTCCATTTCTATCAGAATTCTCAGTCTGTATTCTCTTTCATCGTCATTTCATTGAATGTGTCTGTGTGGAGAATTTTGATACATCATTTAAATAAAAAAAAAAACCGTAACAATACAGCTCTACTTATATTATACCCTTTGCCATTATATATAGACTTCTCTATAGGATGCTACCCCAGTGCAGCACAACGTTATTGTTGGAAGGCATCACTGCTAACCAAATGTCTATAAAATAATTCATTTGACGGAACATCCAGCTTCTTCCGGTGAGCTAAACTGATGTGACACAAAACATGTTCAAAGAGAAATGTGCTTGTCCAATCAGTGCTGATGGTGAATGTAGTCGATTGGAGCAACAAATTCCTCAGTGCACTGCATCTATTGCCGTCATCTGACGTGAAAGTGACATAGTTGGAGGCATGGAAGAACTACAATCTATTTCAGATTATATTTCTCTGGGTAGCCCATACATTCAGGGGCCGTGCTATAGATGCCTCTCAAAAACAGAACTCCCCAAACCTGCTGTAAGTTCCATTTTGTCAATGAAGTAAAAAAAAAAGAAACAAACAAAAACAGAATTTCCCTTCCGTATTGCACACTAGTTACGTTTCAAACCGCTAAAAGTGGCATGGCAAAATATGAGTGCAAAGAATGTTATTCTGCTGCAATGAATGTTTTTGTTGGATGGCATTGCCGACTGAGAGCCTTTATGCATGTGCTGGAGACTTTCTTCAGGATCTCGAAGATAAACTGGAAAACAACTACCAAGACCAGCAGGGCCGCGAGGGCAGATGACCATTCATTGAGTTGTTTTGCTACTTAACGCTATTGTAAGCTGTTTTGTTGAGTTGCCTTTTATGGAGTGAATTGAAATGGGGCTTTTATTGTGAACGGTAAAAATGGAAAGAGTGAAGCTGTAATGCACTGCTGTACACAACAAGGAACAAAAATACTTTGGTATTCGGTTCGAACTATGGAGCCTCAGTTACCTGCAGCTCGACTTCACTATGTTTCTGCATTTAGGAATTTATTGCTTCAATGAACTACATTTATCATCAACACTGATTGAACCGCCACATAAAAGATGCAGAATTTTCCTTTAAATGATAAAAAACAGAAGAATACCTATCTTGTTTCAGTAATTATTGAAATGTAAACATTTCCACTGTAACATGTTATCACTTGGTTCGAGAGTTAAGATGGTGGCCGCCTAGTTTATTCATGACAGCGGACAAATCATATCAAAGACACGTGTGAGCAGCTCAACCCCATAAAGAAGCAAACTGATGTCCACTCCCCTCCTGTCTGCCCATCAGTGACCTTTCAGCTCAAGTTGACAAGCAGACATGACAGGTGGAGATGTCCCCTCCTCAATAACAGGTTGCTCTGTTTCTCCTGCTGATCCTCCTCCTCCGGTAACTCCCATCCTGCCCTGCACTCGTAAGGTCAGTGCACATGATTACCTGCAAAAGCGCCCCATGCTTTCCCACGCCCAGTGGACACACTTCAGCCAGAGTCTCCTGCAAAACTAAGTCACTGCTACACTTTGTCAGACCCTGTAAAGCTGACCTTCTAAAGTCCTTACGGCCACAGTACAGCGTGAATGGAACACTTGCGATTACAACTGCTTTGTTGCAAAAACGGCGAGATCTTGGGCGGGGGGTTGCTCGAACCCCTGCAACTGTTACGCCCCGAGGTTCTCACTCATAGGTGATAATAATGTGAATGAGAAAAAAACCTTCACACAGGATACAAAGAAGTACATGCATGTGCTTAACTGGAGCTGTGCTTCATAGCCAGTGGAGGAATTAATGTTCTATAAGTGTGTGTGGGTGTGTGTGTTATAGTGTACCTGTGTTTATTCTACCTGGTGTGTATGTGAGGAACTTGTAGGCCATGTGAGCCAGTGGTAGGATGGGGATCATACAGTTGTCGCCGTTGGTTTCAATGAAGTCGTGGCGAGTGATGGCGGTTGGATCAATGTGGTGCTCCCTGAATGGACGAATAAATGCCTGCAGAGAGAAAGAGAGAGAGAGAGAGAGAGCGAGAGAGAGAGAGAGAAAGAGAGACAGACAAAGAGAGAGCGCGAGAGAGAGAGAGAGAGAGAGAGAGAGAGAGAGAGAGAAATTATTGCTGTAAAATCAACAAAATAATATTTTCTGTAATTCCGTCCACCCATTAAAGCCTTACGTGATAGATTGATATTCACCAATTCAAAAGTAAATTTTTGAGCCACAGCAGTTTGACTGGCATTTCGTACTTTTTGATATAGACAGCACTGAAATGTTAGTCCAGCATTCAAAGTCTCAGTGATCGACATTGAAAATGTTTCTAATGCCACATTTCCACTGCATGGTACATCTACTCCACTGGACTCGCTCTATTTTTGGTTTCCCTTGAGTAGCTGTGAATAGTACCTGGCACCTGCTACTTTTTTTTAGTACCACCTCGGTCGAGGTTTCAAGCGAGCTGTGCTGATACATAAACGCAGAATCAAAACACTGCAGACCACCGATTGGTCAGAGAGAACCATCACGGGACATCCTGCACAAACACGGCATTTTTAAATAGCCAAGGTACCGTCAACAGCGACCAAAATCTTCTAATTCACTCGGCCCAGATTTTTTTAAATGGCAACCTGCAAAACTATGCCGTACAATTCACGAAGTGCAGACGTTACTGCGTTTGCTTGTCGATGAAATAGTTCAACATGATGTTCAACATGATCACAGCGGTTTCAAGTGGCAAAACCAAATACAGAAAAGGCCCAGGTGCCAGAAGTCAAGTCGAAGCATGCAGTGGAAACGAGGCACAAGTGAAAATCGAATAAATTCTACAGCAGTAATGATTTTTGAGTTTTATTTTTAAATCATTGTACATCAGAAAAATCTGCATTATTTACCCTATATATGGGGTTTATTCGGTTGAAATGAGAAATTCAATTGAAAATCAACATTGCAAAAGAAACAGAATTTAAACTACAAGTCCAATTGCAGTCATTTAAAAAAAAAAAAAATTCTCCCCAGCTTCTGGCTTCCTGTTCTCTCAGTCTCACACACACACACACACACACACACACACACACACACACACTTTTCTCTAAATGGAATTGATGTGATAAACAACAATAGGCACAAAACTGTGGTAGATTTGTCGACTTCATTTACATTCACTTTAAATCGGAACACTAGACAGGCACTGGAAAGCATTGTTTACAGTCTTTACGCAAATGCAGATCAAATGCACGCACACACACACACACATACACAGACAAACACACACACCACGGCTCAGCGGTGCCCAGCAGCCTGCACAACCCCAAAGCTCATATCCAGCATCCTAATAAACCACAGAACAGCAGTCGGCCCGCGCCAAAACACTCATACACATAAATGACCCATGGACACCACACACAAACTCAAAAATTTGAGCTTCAAACACACACCAACACACACACACACACACACACACACATACTCACAAACCCCACCTGCACTGCGCAGAGGCAGACACCTGTCTGTGAGAGCATGGGGGGCTCAAATGAAAGACTGAATCTGAATCTCAGAAGCACAAAAGAGGACACAAAGAGACACACACACACGCACACACACGCACACACAGGATAAAGGTAATTTATTTCCCTCTGTGGAAAAAGCAAAAAAGGTAGGTTTGCATCTGTACTTCTACAGTGTGCATCCGTGCGCCTGTGTGTGTGTGTGTGTGTGTGTGTGGCCGTGGAAGCATCAGCGTGAAAACTCATTATTGTCGTGTTAGCTGTTCGAAACTAATCACCACAAAAATCGTTGGTAGGTGCCACTGCACAGAACAACACAGAAACTATCTGTTGATATCTTCACAATTATGTACCCATCTCCATTCTCGTCTGTCTCTCCCCCACCTTTCCTCTCCCATATCCCCCCCCTCGCCACAGCCCTCAGCCAGATGAAAGCCCGGCTAAGCCACAGAGGTCGTGCAGAGCGGGGCGGCATCAGCGCTCCCAGTTAACGGCGGGCCACCGGTCGCTGCGTGTCCTCTAATCCCACACCGTTTAACGGCCCGCCTTGCACGACGTCCGTTAATCACCAGCTCACATCGCCCATCGCCCCAGCAACCAGCGCTGTCCCACTGCTCGGACAGACACGCCCTTCCACCCCCTTCTTTTTTTGTCCTTCCGACCTTTATACTGCATTTTCATCTCACTTTTTCTGCTTTCTCTTTTTGGCCACACATATTTCCATCTATGCTTTCTTCTTACTGTCACCCGTGTTTCCTTCTGGCTTCTTTTAGAAGGAACTGACTAAAGTCATTCAATTAGCTCAACTCCAATACTCTAATCAGCGTCATTAGAGAGCAGCCTTAAAGGAGACATGTTTGTTTGGGATGTAACAAAAAAAGGCAGGGAAATTGACATAAGGAGAAAAGTATTGATGCTTTTAAAAGAGAAACAGTTAGAGAGGAAGGATCTTCAAACATATATCCCTAAACTGCAAGCACATCTGGCAAATTTCAATGTGAATCGAGCATCATTGGGAACTAATGAGCGTGACTTTGTCCTCAAAGTGGTGTCATTAGAGGACTGCTAAATCCTTGTTGAGTCAATTAAAGCTCAACGACATGACGAAGACAACAAAAAAACAGCACGGCCCAAAGCTTCGCTATGGAATAGTTTCTAAACACCACTGGGAGAATGTAGTGCACTTTTCAAGATAGTGTTGCAGTTCTAGCACTGGGGAGTGAAAAAGGCTTTTATGGATTCAAATCAAAGCAAATCATTGTTATACAATTCCTAATGAAGAGCATTAGCAGTGTGCAGTATGGGAGGATTTCACATAAAGTAGAACTTTGAGGTAGAGCAACATCACCTTGCTATTAACGGATGTTGGTGACAAAGAAGGTATTTTGTGAATATTGTGAATGTGCTTTTTTTACAACGTGCTCACTAATAATAACAATAACAATAATAATAATAATGAGAACTGGATTGTCATTTAGCCTAGAGATTTTACCCACCAGAGTACAGTGTACAAAGTAATGAATCCATTAATCCTGTAATTTTAGAGGAACGATGTCATCAAAGCTCAGTCGATCATCAGAAAAAAAGATTAAAGAAAAATGCCAAACAATCTTCTCACATGAGAGAGTTTGCTGCTTTTCGTTTGCCATATGTCCAAGAATCCTCTGGGAAATTGAGATGGGCTATTTTTTCCCTTTTTTTTTGTTGATGTTTCAACGATTAAATGAACAAATTCTAAGCACATTAATCAGTGATGAAACCAATCATTAGTCGCGTCGCTAATGTCAATATGGTGCAATTGTCAGAATGGACAGACGGATGGTTTTGTTTCCTTTGATTGCTATTCAAGTTTTAAGCAAATTTCTGAAAGTTTGTCAAAAATAAAAGGAGAATCAGGGCATGTTTCCATTAACTACAGTGGTGAATATACTGTATATTCAAGAGATTACATGAACGATTTCAAGATTCATGTAGCACCAGGAGCTCTGATACATCCCAGCACGCCCTTGCTGATTCCAGATTTTATATATATATATATATATATATATATATTTATTTTTTTAGTTTTTTTTGTCAGCAGCTACGGGGATGGAGCGTGGGGTGTCATCTGTCTGGGATTAAACCTCTAACTGTCGCACATTTTGTTGTTTATCTTTTGGGCTTTCTGGTGAAGTAATGGTGAGTAGCAGCATGACATGAATGTGGCCAAATAAGCAACATAACATCAAGGTGTATTTGAACACTTTGTTTGTTACAGCAACATTTCTTGTTTTGTTTGGGTACTTTTCTTTGCAATATGTTGGCTTGTTTGTTCATCCTGTTTCCATCTAGACATTTTTTTTTTTTTTTTCCCCCGCATGTGAAAAACAAAACAAAGCTCGTAGAAATGATGCATACCAAATGTCTCTTGTGTGACCTTGGCGGCAAAACATTTCTCTCAGATTCTGTTGACCATACTGGCCATACTGGGCAAATGACTTTGACGGATCGAAAATGACGGTCTCCAGTGGCAGCTGTTACTGCTCCGTGGCCTTCCCTGCTGGACAATATTATTTATGATACCATAACAGCTGACTCTTATGACTGTTAGGTATCCCCTTATGGTGAAGTCATGGAGGGCAGGTGTCCACGTGTTCAGACAACGTGTGTTGTGCTGGCATTAATGGTTCTACATGGTGTCTATAGCTCAATCTGAGCAATGTCTTTGAAGAGGTCTTAACAAATAAAAACAGGGATCAAAGTAAGAACATACACATATACACACGCACAGTACATACATACATACATACACAAACAAACAGGGGAAAAAAACAAAGAAATGGCAGAACAAACAAGTAACAAAGAGCGACACTGGCTTCTAATGTATTGTCTACATTTATAACTGCAACCACTATTAGCCTCAGGTGTTCTCCATCGTGCTCTTCTTTGATATTCAAACTAACCTTAACTGGGAGAACAGGCCTGCTTTATTCTCAGTCTCTAAACAACACACAGGCACAAAAACACACACCTTCCCTCTCACACTCACACACACACACACACACACACACACACACACACACACACACACACCACTTTCCAGTATATCCCTCTGTTCTCCGGAAAGGTCCATTCTTCTCTTCCAGTTAAAGTCTTTATTAGAAGTCCCCTACAGTGTCCGACACACCATGCAAATCTGTGGCTGCCGCCGTGCCTTTGGTCCCAGTAACTACCCCAAACCCCAATAAATGCCAGACCATAAATAAACATCAAACCAAATAGTAACTTTGGCATATACAAACACTAACACAGGGATTGAGAAAACATAGTTTAGAGTCTACTGTGGGTACAATGCATGTACACATATTAGTTTGTTATCTGGATAACAAAAATGTGGCAAAAACAGAATTAAATGCATTATGTTCAGCGCTACACGCGCAGTGATTTGACACAATGATAGGACCATAGGCTGTCAGAAGACTATACATTAAAGCTCAACACCAAATCAAAAAGAATGACATTAAACTCTAGAATTATTCAGACTAAACAGGCTATCAATAATGTCTAGAGCCACTTAGTGGGACTTGCGGATGGACAAAGCCTCAACAACAATATTAACTCATAATGGTTTATTAAATGGGATATTAACATTTTAGAGGCAACTGTTTTTTAAGCCGTTAATAGTGGTTGTGTTTTGTAATTTGCAAATGGTTTACAAACTGCTTTTAATTTGAGTCAGTCAATGCTATTTTGTTGATGCCTACTGAAATGTTCTACTCCTTAAGTTTGTGCCTCGTAATTGTTGGGCATTAAAAGGGTCACATGTCCAGTGAAAGAGAAAGAAATCCAAACCGTGTCAAATTACAGCCAGCACTTCTCAAGCTTCTCATAAATCCGTTATTACGTTTAATTGTCCTTCCTACCTTCTTAGAAACAACTTGTTTTTATTAAAGTGGGTTGCACCATTGAAATTTAATAAACGTCTTGGCCAATAAAGACTTAAAGGAGCAGTAGGTAGGATTTATGTGTTGGAGAACTACGGTGGCCTTTAAGGTAACGTAAGACGTGAAAGGCCCCTCCAGAGAATGTTTGGTTGGTCTGTTCTGGGCTATGAAATATGGCAGTGCAAACATGGCGAACATGGCGTGGAAGGGGACCCGCTGCCTAAGTAAATATGAAGAGCTCATTCTTAACTAACGAAAACACAATGATTCTGAGTTTCAGGTGATTGTACCCTTATGAAAACATAATTATGAATATTGTATTCCATTTCTGCCAATAAATCCCCCCAAATCCCGCACACTAGTGCTTTAAATATTAGTAATGAGTAGTAAACAATCAATAGCAATTAACTTAAACAGGAAGTCACTTTAGCATCACAAACTGTTAAATACCCTCTAAAACTGCAGTTTGGTAACGTGAATCAAAACAAAGTTCACATGAACCAATCTGCAAGCGGCACCTGATCATACTGATTTTAATTGGCTAAAATGAGGATGACCTTTACTCTAATTGGTTGAGGGAAATGGGGCAAAATGTGCGCGTGCATTAATGTAGGCGACATGTTTTTCATTTGAGAATTAGGTGTGTGTGCATCAATCTTCATATACGCCTACACACATACGCACATACATGTCTTCTGGCACTGTACGGTGATATGGTTGTAATTCAAGGTGAGACCATTCACAGCATGTGTCCATGTGGGTGTGTGCGTCATGTGTGTATTGGGGACAATGGACACTATGTTGCACAGGGAGATCCCTCAGTGAGACACTGACATTTAGTTTCCAGGTCACTATGGCAGTCCCGAGGTTCGGGGGAATAAGGTGCAACCACCATGCTGCCATGGTGACGGAGCCTCAGGAGAGAGCGGACCCTGAGATGGTACAGCATCCTCTCTGTGCTCCAAAATTCACTGGGTCACAAAAATGTTAACTATAATCGCATGTATTTCTTAAAAGCCTTGAGGTTGATGACAAGCATTTATTTTGACAAAACCTCCAACAGCCAAGAATCCCATCACTGTTTGTATGAAAAGTGACGCATATACCAAACTGATCCTCAAGCAAGTGACTTTAACACACAAGAAAGAAAGCCAATCATATCATAAATCATATTCTTGCATGTCGGGCTCTCATAACGGGCCGGGTGGGCGCGACTGACCCACGCATCACTAATGAGGACAGTCAGGAGGAATCGGAGCAAAGCTGCATTCTCAATCGTTCAACCTGTGTTTCTCATCAGATAACGATAAAATAAAATCTCATGAGAAATAAGTTTGACTAAAATGACAAAAACTTGTACAAGATGATCTGATGAGTAAACAGTTACGTTTGACAAAGGACTAATACTGAAGTAAGGATTAAAAGTTGAATAAAATGTAAATACTTTTGGTCGACTAAAACTCTCGTCTTAAGAATAAGGCTAAATCTAAAACACCTGACAAAATTAACACTGTTTTCCACCAATTAAAGAAACATGTCATGTAATTTTCATGTGTTAGCTACCAATTCATTTGCATAATATTCACAGCCAAATAGTTTAAAAGGATTAAATATGCATTGATATGCCTTAATTTAAGCAGCAAAAAAAGAAAGAGAGAAAGAGAGAAAAATTATTGCTGTAAACTCAACAAAGTAATATTTCCTTTAAAGCAGCAGCCTGGTAAATCTCCCTCTATATTGTCAGATGAAGGCGAAATACGGCAAAAAAGGGAACAAAAAAAAAAGAAGAAAAACATTCAGACTGATTGTCGCACCAACACAACAATAATTGTTACATTCCACCAAAACTGTGCACCTCATTTGTAGGGCTGTTATTAATGTGCCAGTTCAGTTGTGGCAGAATAACCATTTCAGGGTAAAGTGAGGAACATGAGGTTTAACTTTGTTCAGTAATTAATTGATGGCAAATTTACTAGAAGCTGTTTATTGCAGACCAGATAGTCGGGCTGTATGTATATACAGTATGTGTATGTGTGCTCACCTTGCCAATAACAGGGATGTCCACAGATCCCCAGGTATCCGCTCCCCAGTGTACCATCCCCGATGCAAAGTCTGCCGTCACTATTCCTAGGACTGGCACACGAACACAGAGAGAGAGACACCAGGAAAAAAAAGGAATAACATATGTTGTTTTTAGATATGCAAGCAAACACTAAAAGCACAATTTTACAAAAGAAACGCTACAAAAACCTCATGTGGACTGGAACAGTGATTTGGGACTGCACTGGCTCATTTAGAAAAATGAAATCCAACATGTATTAAAATAAATAGCTAAATAAATAACTCTTGTGCTAACTTTGATAGGAGGTTTTAAAGTGATATCTTTACAGAGGGAAGCTTTATCTTAGCTTGGTAATGTCTCTATGATCAGTCTTCCTGACTGCCAGCTCACCGATGCCGAGGATGATCCTGTAGGTGTGAAGGGTGGAGAAGTGCAGGACGAGGAAGGAGAAGTTGATGATGAAAAGGAAGAGGCACAGAATAACGCACAACCACTCCTGGAGCCGCTTACCTGAAGAACACAAAACGAGCAAAAAAAAAAAAACACATTTTATTTATCTTAGCATCATCAAAATAAGAGATTTTATTCTTAGGTACTGTGCGCTGGGTTATCACGAGGAGAGGAGGCTGAAGACGAGGGTGGAAACGATAAGAAGTTGATGGAGTTTGGCTCTGATGTGTTGTATTAATGAACTGGGTGAGGTCCCTGCAGCCACTGGGAGAACAACCCACTCCTTGCCGAGGGTCAAAGGACCATTCCACCACAATGACTGTGTGTGTGTGTGTGTGTGTGTGTGTGTGTGTGTGTGTGTGTGTGTCTAGGGTGTTAATATGTAATCAGTCAGATGAAGACAAGTGTACTCCAGGCAGCGGGGTCACAACCTCTCATATGTGAAACACCATCGCTGACGAAGCACCAAGCCCGCGTGGACGCACGCGCGCGCACACACGCACGCACGCACGCACGCACGCACACACACACACACACACACACACAGTTTTTCAGGTGGGAGGTAGGCCTCTGCAGGGACAAGGCCAAACTCATAGGTCAGCAGTATTAACTAAAGGACAGAGGGAGAGGGACTCACTAAAACTACTCCTACTCTAAACTCACAGATCAGCAATATTATGAGAGAGATGGGAGGGTCAAACTCAGAAGCCTTCAGCCTCACAACCCTGAAGATTAGAGATAATGAATTATTGAACACACACACACACACACGTCGCTGATCTATTCATCTAATATGGCTGGGCACCGTATTGTCCTGCAGGGTTTTTACTTTAACAGTGTCTTTAGTCTTCCATCTTTATACTGTCCCTCTATTTACTTTGTTTCTTTGTTCGGACTCCTCTGACCCGTCAGCCCGAACAGGACATTTGATAACAGAATATCTCACCCACTTACAGAAATACACTATAAAAAAACATACAAATACAAACCACCACTGTTCTATTTCTAAGTCACTTTCTTCTGTTCTTTGTCTCTCATCACCCCCTCTCCGTCTCCCTTCTCCTAATCCTTCTCTCTTTGCCAGTCAAATGTGCTCTTAAAACTTTAATGTGTTCAGATCCTAACGTATCACACAGCATTAGCAGCCTATAAGATATTCATGACAGTTTTTTTTTTAATAACGCACACAGGCCTGTGAGTGTGTGCGCCTATAGGCCTGTGTGACTATGAATATGCTATCAGCCTCTCATAAGGTAAGGATTGAAGTGGTCAAGGGAGATTTAAAATATGTGATTATGGATATTTTACGGATCATCAAATGTGACCCTTCACCTTCTAAAAATAGATGGTGTCAAAGTTGTGAGGAGACAGATGGCTAATTTAAGACCAAAGTTAAGCTTCTCAATGAGTTTGACTTTGCAACTCAGAGATGTTTCGAAACACTCTATTGATCGTAGTTGGACAAAGCAAATTAGTACATATTTTTGTTTCAGACCTTTTTGGGTGCTGTGATGCCCAACATCCACCTGACAGCGCCTCCAAAGATCACTAATTAAAATGCCGCAATTTGTTAGTTCAATCCGTAGACAAACTAGAGTGGTAAAAGAAAAGAAATTGTGGCTTATCGGGGTTAATTGTGGAACTATTACTTATCTTCACCACACAGACATGAGGTTGGTATTGATCGACTTATCTAACTCTTGGTGAAAAAGCAAATGAATTTCCCAACGCCATTATTTATATCAATAACTTTCTTTCAGTGATTCTAACTCTAACAAAACAGACTATATAAAAACACACAGCACTACACTCTGGCCAGTATGAGCCAGTTCTGCTATATAACCTGCTTTAACTTCGATCAAAATGCTATGAGACTGCATCCCAATACAATCGTTTGTTGTTCATAACCATAAAGCCGTATATCATAACATTATCTCTGGGCAAACTTAGCCTATTTATTGGCTATAGTGGACCTGGCTTACAGAACAACATTAAACACAGGCCTGAATTCTACAACTCTGCGTACTGTGCATCATTTAATGGTCCAAAAAAAAAAAAAAAAAAAAAAAAAAAATATATATATATATATATATAGTATATATATATATATATATATATATATATGGACCAGTATGAAAAACCTGTGATGCAATCCAGTGAAGGTTTACAGTGTATAAAAGGAAGTTAACGCAATTAAAAGATAGAGCGATTGTTTCTTTGCGACTGTGGCACACTGACGTAGCTGGCTGCGGAACACAACAGCAACGGAAACGTTCCTTTGCAGCATTCCAGGGAAATGATCTGCTCACTCTCAGCTGTGCCAAGTGGAATAGGAGAACTTCATTTCCAAAGAACCCTGCCCCTTAAACACGTTAGACCATGGACATTAGTTTACGGCTCCCTTCGGAGAAATGCAAGCCGCACTGAAAACATAAAAAAAAATGTGGCAAAAGAGGGTAAGGGGAGTTGCGACTGACAGCAATGAAATACTAATGGCTTTTCTCAGATGTGCTTGTCCCCGGCCCAGTGACATAACCTTGTGTGTTTACATCGTACTGTATAGTCCATGTTGTCAGTCCACACAAGTCCATACCGAGGTTAAGTAGAGCGCAGTTAGCTCTGTTGTGTCCGAGCTTCATGTGACACCGTTTTCTCCACTCTGCCCCAAGGTACGATTACACACACACACACACACACACACACACACACACACACACACACACACA
>CALSBV010000422.1:3099250-3117654 GCA_943590825.1 Bovichtus diacanthus
ACACACACACACACACACACACACACACACACACACACACACACACAAACACACCTCAAGGGATGAGTACGCCAAAGATTCACTCCCTCCAACTTTTCTCACTGCATCTGCACTCAATATACATGTGAGCGCTCACACAGACAGAACGATGCTCCTACTGATCCTAACACATTCTCACATCTCTCTCAATTACGCACACACATCCTCTGACACACACACAAATTCAGACACTCTATCTCCGTCACGTACATGTACACACACACACACACACACACACACACACACACACACAGTGCAGGGCCGTGGAGCAGTGGGGCGGCTGTCAGGTGATGTGCGTCAGTCCTTGGATCCTCCAGCTCCCTGGTGAGGGGAAGGAAACTAGGACAGGCCTCCGCAGAGCACACACACACTCTCTCTCACACACACACACACATAAACCCTTGTCCCTCAGGCCATGGCATTGCTGGATATCACAAAACAGACAGACACACAAAAACAGCCTCTACACGCATATATGTATGGCCGGACATATGCTAGCATGTCTAAACATAAACATCACTAAACACAAACCTTTCAATCTACACACACACACACACACACACACACACAGACACACACACACACACACACACACACACACTTGCCTTCACTTGGCACACAAACACCGAAATTAAAGACGTACAAATAGACACACGTAAACACAAACACACTGGCACACACACACATCTACACACACTCTTAGGGCCAGAGCAGCGCACTCATTAATATCGTTCTGACAACAACTGGCTCCCTGGCAACCTCTCTGCCATCGCTCACCCAGCAGCACCCCCCTGCCTGCGAGCGCGCACGCGGGTGTGCACTGGGATTTAACCTGGGCGGAGCCGGGGGAGGGGAACGAGGGGTGCTAATAGGCTGAAATTAATCAACGCCGGCTGATTCGCTGTCTGGGGAATGAGTGGCGGGCAGCAGGCAAGCAGGCAACACTTCCTGAATACTAATAGACTAATGGAGAGGGGAGACAGAAAGTAGACCCCTTTACTTCTCCCGGCTGTTTGTCAAATAACAGGAAATTAGATTGAGGGACTGAAGAGAGTTCAAATATATAGAGTAAGAGCAATTTTGACGTACACTAACATGTAAACAAAAGATTAAAATCCAGATCGATGTGACGGAATGTAAGCAAATACACAAACTGAGCAAGAACGTCATGGGGCCAAACTGTGAGTCGCACGTTTACCACATATCAGCACTGCGGTCAAATTAGCCTGAATCAATTCAAAGCCACTTTGGCACTGTGTTTATACGACACAAAATACAACCCCAACCTCTGCGAGCCACTTATTAACAGTCTTTGCTGCTCCCGCATGACAGAATATGTGAACAAAACCTGCAGTGCTAGAATAAGTGAGAAGATTCGTACGATGAGATCGCCGTTTTATCTGTGATGTTTTCTATCTTTAGTTTTATTGTTTTGATAGTTTTTGTCCACAACGCAACATTAGGGCTACTTGGACTTTTAACGTTGAACATTTGAACATTTGAACATTTTTGGCATTCTGGGTAAGTTTCTGTACTTAAATGAGTCTGTAGGTGCAGGAGCAGGTGGTTGTAGAACAGGTGTGGGAGGTCGTGCGTGTGCTGATCAATACCAGTTTTCTTGTTTGTACTGAACCAACGCTCGCATTTCAAACTTTTTATACAGATGTTTTGATAATTAATGACATGAAATGTAGGAACTTTTCCAATATTTTTTGGTTAAAAGCAGTTCTGTATTAGGTTTTTCCCAACGTTACGGTACTTGTTGTAGGTCAAATGTGTCTCCGGTGTAAGAGAGGATGAAATGTATTCGTCTGGGGTCGAATACCTAAATCACAAAGAGCTACTGGCTACAGGTCACTTCTGAGCCACGGTGGCTCTAAGATTTCATACAGAACGGCCAGTAAAAAAGACATTCTCCTCTTTCAAGGTGGAGAATATAATGCACGGGATTGTGTTGCTGGAGTAAAGTGGAAAGTGGAACCATGGTTTTATTGTTTTGGAACTATTCATAGATAAGCAATTTGCCCTGATATGTACAAATACGAAATAGTTAAGATTTTATTGTAAATGTATTTTACACTCTCTGCGGGTCTCATGGCTTATTAAACATCAAAGTATGGAATCAGTATCGTTTTATTATCGAGTATTGTGATACTAAACTTGGTATTTGTATGGAAGTCAAAATGTTGGTATTATGACGACACGTATAATGACTGATGATGTTGAGGACTGAATGAATGATAAACTATAAGCTGTCAATATGTCTCCACCACCAAGGACATATTCCCACGTTAAAGTGGAGAAAAAAATTCCCTTTTTTTTTGTTCCCCCCGATTCCGTTACGACCAATCAAGTGATCACATTCACACAGCAAGGGACGAACACAAAAAACAGCAAACAACAAGTGAGCCAGACACGCTCGCACGCTGAAAAAAAAAACACCTACGGAGCTTCTGACAAAAAGAAAGTCGTACTCTGAACAGCCAGCCTGACAGCGACTCAAAGAGCGAGTCACACGCCACGGCCACGCCTTTTTGTGCATTTTCTTCTTCCCATCACCTACAGTCTGCCTCTGAGATAAACTGTGTTTACGAACACTTATTCATACTCGTGTATAGACTGCTAACACATTAGGCACATTAATCGCAGAGGGCGATGCTGTATGTATGAACAGAATACAGACAGCTCTTCTACTCTTTTTATTCTCCGTCTCTCTCTTTCTGTGTCCCCTGGTTTGCTCTCAGTAGGCTGTCTTCAGATGGGACTCAGGAGAGTGAGAGGGAGAGGGGGAGAAAGGGAGAGAGAGAGAGAGAGAGAGAGAGAAAGAGAGAGAGAGAGAGAGATGTGGGTGGTAAAAGTGGGTCACATGCTCAGAGAGAAAGAGAATGAAAGAGGGGGAGACAGAGCGATGAGGGAGAGAGAGACACTGAGAGAGCATGACAGTAACAGGGGAGGATGGGGTGAGGGAGAGAGGTAGAGAGACACAAAGAGGGTGAGGGAGGGGGGGGGAGAGGGGAGGTCGAATTCCCTTGTTCAGAGGGAGTGGATCAGTCACAGGCCTCTTTCCTTTCATCTGATCTCAGCGGACCACAGAACCTGGGACACATACACACACACACACAATAATAGCACGCAGGGACACACTCATTGGCACACACAAAACCAACATCAACGCAAAGTACACATACCACAGATGAAGAGACGACACACACACACACACACACACACACACACGCACAAACACAGTATGTATGTCTTTATACGCATGTGCGCGCACACAACCCTGCCAGACAAACTTAATAAATCCATTACCCTGTAGATTCAACAGCAACAAAGAGAGGAATGTGACAAATGAGATTCAATAACGGCATACCGACACAATGGCACGCACGCACACACACACACACACACACATATGAAGACAAACAGATGCATACATCTAGACACAATAACAGGCGCACGCACATTTTAACCCACACGAGAGCCAGTGTAAGTAGGCCCTGCTCCAGCCTCCCTCCCCTGTGGAGACAAAAAAAAAAAAAAAGGATGGACAGATCCCATCATGTGTGTTTTCCTTTGTGTGCGAATGTGTGTGTGCTGTATGCCATCACCTCATCTCCTGGGCTTTCTGCTACCAACATATTCATCTGCAGCCCTCATAAGGATAATCACACACACACACACACACACACACACACACACACACACACACACACACACAGCTCATCTCTGATGAAAATGCACAGCATTCCCAGCTCCTTTCCTACGTTGGTCAAGGTCAACAGCAGAATTTTGCCTAGAAGGCTCGCCTAAAGCCATAAATGTAGTGTGTATGTGTGTAAACTGTGTGTACAGTGCACGTGTGCCTGAATATGTGCGCACATCACTCATGTGTATGTGTGCCGTGTGCATTACCAACCTGTGCCTTCCGACTCTTTCCAACCAAATACTGCCGCGCAGTTCATTTAACCAAGCTTCTAAAATTACACGTTGTCAGTAAATCCTGACTAGTTAGTAACTACTGTGGAAATTAGGTTGAATTCTCATATTTAAATTTTTTTTTTAAACAGTGAATTCAAAGTAATAATCTGTTGGGTGATCATTTCTATTTTCATATCATCCAATCATATCGCAATTGGGCAACCGTAATAATAACATTCTTAGTAGTATTAGTAGTAGTATAGTAGTTGTATTTGTAGTAGTATAGAAAAAAATAAAAAATAAAATATATATATATATATATATATATATATATATTTATTTATTTATTTTTTTTATGTTTAGCATTTTCTTTTATTGTTTTATTAAATTCTTATTGACGTTAGAATCTAATTTGGATTTGGCTCAGAGTCCGACGGATTTGAAATAATCAAACCTTTAAGAGGTCTGCAAACAATACAGTATTTAAACATTAAAAGACTATTTTTATCAGTGTCTCCTCTACTCAAACAACACCTCCCTTTTAAAAGTCTTTGAGCCTGTGCGACTACATACCACAGAATCATGTTCTGTTTGACATGATCATATTATCTTTAATATGAAATAAACTTCTACTCTTAAGAAGCGCAGAGGAAAGTTTTAGTGAGCAGGCATACGGAAGACGGAGATTGGGGGTGATGGATCCACGGAAAAAAGGCGGCAAACTGGTTTGCAATAAGGATTTAAATATCACGCGTCACTCGTGCGGATTAACGGGACTCAGCAGGCGGACATGTTGCTTCAACAGAAACATATCTAAATGATTGTAGAGATAATTTTTATGACGTCTTAGTTCTGATAATAAGTAAGTTAAAATCGCTTAAATATCGGCAAAGGAAAAAACTATTGTCGATCATCCGATCGCCAATCAGCACAAGCCTACATTTTAATTTCAATAAATGTTTGATATCCACGACTGGGACAATAAAAGTGACTCACTTCAGAACCAGGTTATAATGACCTCTGGTCACTGAACATTCTGGATACTGATTGGCTGGAAGGTGTGGATTAACTTACAGTAACCGGACAGTAGAACAGGACACATATGACACGGGTGTTTAAATGCAGTTCAACATGCATGTGTGAGTATTAAACTGTGAGGCTCAGCTAAAGATCGCGGAGCTAGCGATTTCCAAAATGTTGAATATTTGCAAGAAGAAGAAGTCTAAATTGGCTGACCACAGAAGGAGGAAAGAGAGGACTAGTGAGGCAACTAGCTGCAGTGAAGCTGTAGCCTGCGGGGTCTGAGGGACAGCTGCAGGGGGAGAAGAGAACGTGAACAAAACCGCACAGAGAATGAAGAGACGTGGACAAGTGCAGGTTAGAGAGCGTGAGGGAAAGACAGTGATAGAGAGCTAACGCGTGTGTGTGTGTGAGTGTGTGTGAGAGAGAGAGAGAGAGCGAGAGTGCTATGTAATGTTATCTCCGCAGGTAAGTCAGATTTAATAATTATTATTCTGTTTTCTTTCAGACTGAGGATGTTCAAGATATGAGAGCAATCTTTAACATCTCCATTTCTCTCCCAATTTTAAAACTCATAGTTTCGCAACGCAACCGGCAGAAGTTCTAATGCTCAGGGTCAAAGTTAGATATATAAGTAGATGAACTAATATCTTACTTGCATACAGCATCTGCTGTCATCTATTAACACAATGCAAAGTACAACCTGTAGGTTATTTCTCTTACATACCCTTTGGATTAGGATGTTTTGCATTTTACATATCCTGCAGCAGCAACATCAGTTGGTATTAAACAGGAAAAAAAACTAGAACTGGTAAAAGCAGCAGTAGCATTGGTTGAGCACAAATAAAACAGGAAAACTACAGAAACAGCATCAGCCCTAACTTCAAGGGAGGATAATGGACCCCAGGGAACATCAGAGAACTTATTAGAACTTTAATATAAAAAACCCCCCAAAAAAACAGTGCATCTCTTTTTTTCTTTGAAATAACACAAATCGCTATCCATGACTAAAAACATAATACCTTGAGGAATGTGGCATAAAAACTGAATCAATCTTCTGGGTTCTCCAATGTTCCACAGCAGCAACACAAACTGACAAAAAGTCAAGCCCCCAGAAACGTTAATGCGATAGGTAAGTAACAAAATGTGTAGGGAACTGGAAAAATTGTTTGTGTGAGTGTGAGAAAAAGTAATCATTCTTCTCACTGTAGTCCTCAATAACAGACAAAGCAGGTCAGTAAAATAAAATTAGAGGCACACGCTACTACTGCTGCTGTATGCTACCCCAGCGGAGCAGTCTAATCTACTGATTCTGCTGACTCTGCTAAAGTACACTCTGGACGCACACACACTGAGGTCACAAGAACACACACACAGAGGTCAAAGCCAAGTGCAGCACATGTGACACACATGCTCGAATGGTTTCTGACCTCTGCCCTTCATGACCCCAGGGTCAGCAGTTCAAGGAGTGGTCGTGTGTGTGTGTGTGTGTGTGTTAACTGTCACATGTGAGAAGTGAATGTTATCCCACCAGCACGTCTTCAACAGACAAATTCGGTTCAGTCTAATATCTGGGTTGAGACTAAGGGTGATTTGATCATTCTGGGGCCGATCATGATCGTGTGTGTGTGTCCGTGTGTCCTGCAATTTAGAACAAATATCGGCCGATAACGATTGGTGGCCGATCGGTCGGAGCAAATTCTGCAAATTTCTGCAAAACAAGTATGCTCTTTATTTCTTCACTGCTGGAAACTAGCTGAATTGCTCTCCACCGAAAGAGGTCTGCACTTAAAGCCGTACTTGATATTACTGTACTATAAAGCCTACTGGTGGATATTTATACTTAAAAGGCTGCTCTCAGAAAAGCTCCTGTGCTGCAGAAAGTTTTCATGTGTGTTTAATGGGAGCACGTTGACATATGAGCAGTCAGAGTGAGATGAGCTGAACGAGGTTCAAGATCAGTATCACTCTTTAGATCGCCTACAGGCACTGACAACAAGACCCTCCAGGGTAACACCTACACACACACACACACACACACACACACACACACACACAAACACACACACACACACAGTCAAGAGACAGATGCACAGACAGACAGAACATGCATGATGCTCATATCATACCAGATGTCCCGCAACATACAGAAAGCAGAAGAGAATGAGAGTGTGAGATGGCATTTGAGGAGGAGAGAGGAGGAGGAGGAGGAGAGGAGCGGGGAGGAGAGGAGCGGGGAGGAGGGGAGAAGAGAGGAAGAAAGGAGAAGATGGGAGGAAGAGAGGAGCGCAGAAAGAGCGGAGGAGAGGCAGTCTGTGGACCGTGACACTTCAGACATATGGGAGGACCGAAGAGAGATGAGGGGATAAATAGAGAGTTGGTGAGAGAAATGGAGACACAGAAACAGAGGGAGATGTATCCAGCTGTTTGTCCATCCTAGCTTTGCTGTAATGAGCACATGTTTGGCTCTATGGAGCATCGCCAACGCCTCATCTAACTTCTCCAAACTCTAACAAGCCAAACTGCTATTTAGATTTACCTCCTACCAGTGTTGAACCGGACCCAAACAACTAAGCACATACCAGCGTGGTGCTCCCTTAAATGGACACTTTGACATTTTGAATTTTAGCTGTTTATTTTTCTTTAACAGACACTTGTCAGCATGTGGGAAACATTTCTGCTTTTAAGTTTTCATAAAATGGCTCGGCAGCATTGTTAGCGTCGCTGAGCACATCTTCCACTTGCAGCCCGCTGTGCCCTTTGGCTGAAATGAGGGAAAGCTTATAAGTCATTTGAAGACCTGGTGAAAGCACAAACGTGCACACACAACCATATACTTCTTTATGATTACAGCTGGAAAATCACTGATGAAATGTGACTGTATTGTGTTTGACAGTGGACATCGTCCTTCATTAACGGAACCTGTTGTTTTGTGACACTTGGACAAAAAACACTAACAATAAACTGTTATTTACGATTCACTGGTACATTACCACCACCACCATTTGCAATGTTTGGAAAACTGGATTATGATCAAATATAGTTATTAGAATTATTTTTTTACAGTATTATTTAAAATGTAGATTTCTTTTTTTATCCGCTATAAAATAAAAGCTCGAATTTACTTTTGGACAAAAAAAATGCGCCATGCTTCAAAAACTCTATTTTTGTCCCTGACGTTAATCCCCATCTAAGAAACATTTATCCATCACTGAAGCCCACGAATGATTCCTGAGCAACATTTTCTTCATAATATTTCTATCAACGTGACAGTGAAAGTTCTTGTGCAGAACAGAGTGAGTTGTAAAACCTTACTGCATGACTTCAGTTAACTCAGAATCATTCAATCATAATGATGTTTCAAAAATAATAATAAAAAAAATAAAAAACATAAATGACACATGAAAAATATATAAATCTAATATTTTTGTATTATTCCAAAAAAAAAAGAGAATTTGGAAGTTTTCAAAATTGCAGTCATTTAGAGTAGACAATAAACCCGACTGATACATATGCATGGCTGTTATTAGCATTTCATTTTCAGTTTATCACAGATATGTTGGCCAATAAGTGAAGAGAAACTGCCGTGCAGAAATGTCAAAGATATGTTTAAGGTCATTTAAAAAAAAAAAAAAAAGGATATCAGCCGATATATAAACTGTTCAGACGTTTAAAGCATACATAAAACAAGAGATATGTGTGACTGGAATATGTGATTACATGGACTATGATTTGTTAAGTGCACAGACTCAAGAGTGTAACAAAACAGGATGGTGTGGATTGAAACATCCGCAGAAATAAAAGTGTACTTCTGGTCTTTCTGAAAGTGCGAGAGCATCTTTACAAAAACAATCTCAAAGCTTTCCCAAGACTTCAGCTTCAATGGCCGAGTATAAACGTCACTGTTGAGTATTAAGTGTAACACATTTGTTGTGTTGTGTCAGAACACTTTTCATACTATTTTTACCCCGAGCCAGTCTGCTAACTAAGCTCCGTGGCCAGTAAGTGAGGGGGGGATAAAGTGTTGCATGTGATCCTCTTAACCATCAATCCGCTGCTACATGTTTCTATTGTGAAGTTGTTTTTTCAAACTAAATTCTACAGCAGTTTAAATCCATCCCTACCAATAAGAGTTGAATAGGAGCAGGTCACTCAGCCTCCAAGATCAGGATCAAAGTCAAGCGTCAGCATAGCACTACCACACTTCCAAAGCTGACATATTTTCCTAATTTTGCAGTGGCTCGTCGGAAGGCTTTGACAACGCCAATAAAGTCACATATTTCACCTTTAACTTGGATTGATTGTAAATTGTTGCCAAATCCATGAGGCAGCGCTTAAACTGCCAGTAGTTTTAAATGTTCACACCTCTGGACACGGCTATTACAAATGCTCATTAGATGCTGCAGTGATCTATGAATAAATGAAAACACACACAAACCTGTTGGTCCTGGTCCAACATCTCTCTCGCTCCCTGTCAGCAGCTCATATCCAACTTTAAATTAAGGTAATAATCAACCCTGTGTGTGCCTGCGCGTATACGAGCTTGTCCGTTGACGTGAATGTGTAATGTTTGCGTTGCCTGGCAGTAGAAGAGACCAACTGGCAGAGCGGAGATGGTTATCTCTCTAATGTAATGCAACTGAATAACAAAGTAGGTCCAATTCCATTTAAAGGCAAAGGTGACTCCTTTATTCACAGTGTCTAAAAATGGGACTACGTGTCTCACCAGCTTCCACTGAAGTGGAGGGTTTGCTCTGCGGTCTGTGCGCAGACGGATGTTAAATGAAGATAAAGTTTTTGTTTTTTTTCTTTTTAAAGTCACCAGTCAGGTCAGAAGATCCTTTTCAGCTCGAGGGAGGCTCTGCCAGGGTCAGTGGTGTGTGAACGTCAACACACTCAAAGTGCTTTAAGGGCTTTTGGATTTAAGTGCCAACCCAGTGACATGTGCCCTCATATTCTAGCAGTGCAAACTTTTCCTTTTTTTTTTTTTTTATCATCCTTCCTATTTTAGGATATGTTAACAAGTGGCCAACATGGTCCGACTAGAGGCAATTAAAATGCTCAGTGAAGTGAGAAGCGGGGCAGATGGTCGGGCAAGATTTGGCCCAGTCCAGCTTGATGCACAACTGGTAAGGAAGGTTTTATTTGCTAAGGTCTGAGGCACACTGGGCCTTCCATCACCACGATAAAATCAGTGGCTCCACGGTGATAAAACGGCTCAATTTAGCTCGTTGGTTAAATTCTGCTTTCCCTTTCATTACTCTGAGCCCACATTGGACTGAAACACAACAGCCAATACATGCCAGAGTTGTGATGCCTTGGTAGGAATACAAGTACGGATCATGAAGTTTAAAATCTTGAAAACGCTGATCAGGTTTATGTAGTAAGGAATTGTTAAGAATATAAAACCTTTTTTTTTACTCTTTTGCGTATCGAGAAGGTGAAGGAGCTTCATGGGCTTCATCGCTAATATGAATGTTTAAAAAAAGAGAGAAAAGAGAATAATTGAAACAAACACAAAAAGGAGAGCAGGGAGTGGTGTAGCTCATAGGGAAATTTACTCTGGAAGCAACATTTATTTAACAAGAGCACAATGCAGACTACTACATGAGGCCTCAGGGTCATGACACAGAGGCAACACTTTGTTGTGATGGAGGCAATTTTGCCAACAATAACAACCTCTGTCCTGAAATGTGGTCTCCAGGGTCCAGACTGCGGCGTAGTTTTTTATTCTGCCAGGCAGTTTTCATTCCAGACGCCTAATCAGAAACTTATTCGGGCTGGGACTGGGACATTTAAACTAGCAGAGAGAAAAAAAGAAAACCAGCAACACTCCAGACCCCAAGAACGTGGATTTGAGGATTATTGCTGTCACAGACACTGATTTTGTCCCAGGACTAAACGCCTTTACCGGAGGTGTTTGACTGCAAGTGCTCGGGGCATTTTCAACATATGTGCACTTGACTGGGGTTGGCCTTTAAGACTCAGTCTGTTTTCCAAATGTCAAAAAGGTATGTGCAGAATTGCGATTCCATCAAGTCTGGGGACTTGAGAGAGACATGATCAAAAGAGCATTTACATACAACATACATTACTACTGAGCAAATCTCTACAGATGTGGACAATAGACAAACATTAAAGAAATACTTGTTAAGTAAAACTGTTCAATTACATAAACAAAGAGTCTTGTAATTGATGTTTTTGGGGCATGTTACGCCTTTATTATACATCAGCAGACAGTACGAGGATGACTGAAATAAGGTGAGAGAGAAGGGGAATGACATGAAACAAATGTCACCGGCCGGCACACAAAAGTTGCGGCTCATGGTCTACGCCATTACTATTAAGTATGGATACTAACACACCCCTGGACTGAGCGGGTCTAAAGTGAGAGACCGATGCTGAACTTTGAGTTGTAGTTTACTAATTTACAGTCGGCCTAGTGTTTCTAGGCATGTATGTATGGGTGGTGGTGGTCTAGTAGTCAGGCTTTCAAATAGATCACTGGAAGGTTGTGAGTTCAATACCAGGTCTGCCACCATTGACCTCTGAGCAAGGCACTTAACCCTGAGTTGCTCCAGGGGACCTGTAGTTAACTGTCCCTGTAGTTAGTCACTGTAAGTCGCTCTGGATAAGAGCATCTGATAAATCACCTGTAATGTATGTAGACCTCAGGACAGACTTCACTTCAGTACTTGGCCTTGGATACAACTCCCTCTGGGGATGAAAGTCGTGAGAAAAAAATAAATGATACTAACTGAGTTGATATGGGTGTTTAAAATGTATGTTTTGCTTAGTGTTATTATAGAGAGTGGACATAGTCTAGAAAATATTGATAACCAACACTTATTAGGGACACGTGCTTTTTCAGTAAGCTGAACATCTCATTCATCTTTAGACAGTAGGCCTTCACTGTGTAATGCAATACTTTAGAGCAGGTACATGACAGACATAATAAGGTTGTAGTAATTAGTCATACATAGTAAGCCCATAGCCACAGTTTCTACATCGTCTCCATCACCCTCGTTATCATCATGTCGCACGGTGGCTTTAGGCCTCTCACGTTACCATGTGTCATTCTTGGCCCCGTTACCGACAACGCAAGTGACAACAACAACAACAACAACAACTACACAAACGACAATAAACACGTCCTCACCGGGAGAGTAGAGCCTTGCTAGCTGTCGGGCACCAGCGTGCTGCGGTCCCCAGCGAGGCGCCGCGCTGCGTGCAGCCGCCCCGTGCTCATTCCCGTTCGGATCCTCCTCCGCCATGGACCGGTGCCTGATGTCGGTCTCGGAGAGAAGCGAAGCCGCCATAACTGCTGTGCGCTGCCCCCTCCCTCCCCCCGCGTTGGCTTTCAGCTATAAGACATCAATTATAGGTCTGTCTCGGTCAGTTACTGTTTGGTTTTGTTTGTGTCGCGGCCGCCGGTAGCTGTTGTTGTGGGTGGAGGAGGGAGGCTGCACCGACTGATGCTAGCTGGGATGTACCGGAGCAGCCTCGCGCCACCCGGAAATACACGGACGGAGCTGCGCTGACACACAGACCTATTTCACCGCTGTAGCCTCCGTCATGCACCCGGAGAGAGACTCCTTGTTTGTGGGTTCAAGAAAACAAACCCCGAAGCTTCTCTGTCGCACGGAATGAGTTCAACTAACTTTAAACTGTCACGTTGGCCGCAGGCAGGCGCAGGGACCGTCGGCATTTTACAGTTCTGATAAAAAGTGGTAGTGGTACCCATGGACCCTCTGGACATGGGGCATCATTTCAAGGCACGTGGGGGGGCATATGCATTGAAACAGACATAGGCCCATATTACTGATTTATGAGTATTGAGTAGTTATAAAACAGGCACCAGGTTGTATGAGGGGGGCAACAAAATCAAGTTATTTGATGAACCAATAGTGTCAGAAGGGCTGAATAACACACACACACAGCAACATAAGGCTACTGTTTCAAACTCAAGTAGGACGTTATTAATCAGAGCAGTCAGGTAAGAAGTAGCACTGTCAGGGCGCCAATATATTTAGAATTTATTAATTTCTCTGTCGAAATCAGCCGGGGGAGGCGCTTAGAAACTCTCTCTATTTGTCTCCTGGGCTAAGAAACCTACGTATATCTATTATATATGGTGGTACCTAAAATTAAGTGTGCGTTTGTGTGTGTGTGTAGGTGCTTTATGGTATAAAGTAACACACAC
Source organism: Bovichtus diacanthus (assembly GCA_943590825.1). Lineage (NCBI taxonomy): Eukaryota > Metazoa > Chordata > Actinopteri > Perciformes > Bovichtidae > Bovichtus > Bovichtus diacanthus. The sequence goes on from CALSBV010000422.1 coordinate 3,112,434, forward strand.
TTTTTCTACAGGGCGTAAAGGGACTCCAGTGCTTTAGTGAACTGAATTCTTGCCAGTTTTTTCTACAGGTGTTTGTGAGACTATGGTTGGTTGACCTCAGACACTCGGGGGGAACATTTTAAAGTGCTTTGGTTAGGGCTAATTGGGTCAGTTGAAGTGTTTTATTTATATTACATTGAGCCAAACTGTCAGTGTACAAGCGTGTTGTGTTTGCTTGACGTTGCGTTTCCATACTGTTCATTTTGTTTAGAACATGGACTCATCTGCTCATGTCTTCCAGTGTCTCACGCTGGCGGAGGATAATACAAATGTATATGTGCAATCCGTTCACAATAGAAAACATTGAGTATAGAGCTGAGAAATGTTTGTAGAATGAGATACCGAACCTGAGCCATAGTGGGTGGACTTGTAATTAGAGGTAAACAATGCAATATATAAGTTGGGCGGCTGTGGCTCAGGAAGTGGAGTGCTCGTCCACCAGTCAGTGGTTCAATCCCCGCTCTCTGCAGACATGCTGAAGTGTCCTTGGGAGAGATACTGAACCCCAATTAGCTCCCAATTTGTGTGTGAGTGTGTGTGGCACCTCTGACTCTGTGTGAATGGGTGAATGCTGATGTGTTGTAAAGTGATCACAGAGATTGGAAAAGCACTATATCAGCAGTCCATTTACCATTTTAGACTCTAACTCAGGAGTAAAACACATCTTATGTTTCAAAGTCAGTGTGTTTACGCTAATTGGTTTTTACAAATACAAATTGTAGATGGCGAATATGAAAAAAAAAAAAATCTGTCAAAATTGCTTTAATGCTTTAATCCCTGCATCCAAACAAGTCTGTTGCAAACTTTCATTGTGCATAATGAATTGTCAGTCAAGGGCTGGCGAGGACATTTTGGTTGTAGATGTTTGTTTTGAGTGTACACCTTCAACATTGTATTTGTGGTGTTGCAGGACTCACCGTGACGTATAGTTTTGTTAGCAATTCCCATTGAGATAATCTTTCACTGTCTTATTGTTGCCATTTGCAGCTGCAAAACTTGGGATACTGTCGGAAAAATCAACTCAAAGGATATGCTCACAATATGTCAAGTGTGTTTTAAAGCAAAAGATGCTTTCAATAGGAACATTGAAGGAAGTTTTGCTTGCTCTTTTTACTCATTTTGCTCAATCTGGCCATTACCAGATCCCATCCTAATGTTGTGGGACAGTGGGCTGGTGTCATAGAGTCCACTGTAACATGCTTGGAATAACGCAAAATACCAACGTGGAACTCAGTTTTTTTTTTATATAAGCCCCCTTTGGTATTTTTAGTCACGCAGACGACATCCTAATGACTTCAGTGATCCCCTGACTTCTCCTTGAGCACCAACAGCCGCTCAGAGTTTTCACTTATCCTGTGATTGATCTCACAATCCACAACACCATGACGACGACCTTTGTGGTTTTGAGTGAAATATGTTATCAACTATTGGATGGATTACCATAAAAATTGTTACGGACATTCATGTCCCCGTCGGGATGATTTGTAATCACTTTGGCGAACCCGTTGCATTTTATTTACCACCACTAACAGGTCAAAATTTCAATGTGTCCAATCCTTGGGTTTCTGACTAAATACTTTGGTTTAAGACTAAATAAGGAAATTTACACTGCCTCTACTTTGTGTGTAGTGCTAATTAGCAAACGTTAGCATAATGGTCAACATTTGACCTATTAAACATCAACATGTTAGCATTGCCATTGTGATTATGTTGGCATACTGAAGTTAGCATGCAGCTAAAAGCACCACTGTGCCAAAATACGGCTTCACAGAGGAGCTAGCATGGCTGTGTACTCTTACTGTAGACAGTATAAATGAAAAGGTTGTTAGTACTGCCGATCCCACTGAGAAGTAGCCCTCAGTTTTGCAGCTCTGCAGTTTGTAGCCTCTATATATATTTGTTTCGGTGGACCTCATTGTTGGGATGTGTATGACGTTGGCTAAGCTAATGATACGGTTCATTCTGTGTTCTGGAGAATTCTGGAAATCTTACCTCCATATTTATACAAATGACCCAAAAATAATTCAGGTACTGTACTGTTTACACTCAAAGTTATTTTGAATCAAAGCAGGGCACTTGCTTAACTGTTTTTATTGGTATATATTATATAAATGTGTTAACATTTAAAATATTATTTCCATTTAAAATGTATTTTTGCAGCATTGATTGTCGGCTTTAGGGACATTACACGTGACTTCTCACTGAGAGAAGTAAGATTGAAGATGCACACTCTCCTAAAAATCACAAAGCAGCATGTGTCTTTCTTTTTTTTTTTTATCAGTAAATACATTATGAGATGATTGCGTCAAAGTGTGATCAACCCCACAGTTAGTTAGTGTATACTTTTTTTTTTTTGGCAATTGGAGATGGAAGAAGTTTGCCAACACCTGCTATAATCAGTACTGTGTAATGATATCAGTCGGTCAAAATTAACTTTGTCTCTTTTACTAAATCCCTTGGTGTGTTTCATTTTCCGTTACCTCTACAGTGATTCCGTTACCATTTTTCCCAAGCTACATATCTTCCGAACATTCTGACACTGAAATGGCATTTTTCAGAAAGACGCATCAGAAGAAAACTAACTTTGTTCGAGACCATTTTGTATGATTTGTCTGTCTCAGCAACACACTCTCACAAGCATTAACGTTAGTCAAACTGTGTAAAATGTTTAAGCTAATGTCAACTAATGTGTGCGAACAGCCAGGCTAACTATTTTTTTTGTAATGCTAAATATGCTTCTTAGTTGTGTAAATATCTAATTTTAGCTAAATAAAATATAAATACATTAAACTGTGCCCACTTTGGAGATAGAAAGTGTTCACCATGAAGTCATTTATGGAAGGATTTTTTTCTTTGCAGATTGTTTCATTGGAATTTTTTTCCCCCGAAGACAAGACATATTTTACAAGATAATAAGCAGAAGTTCTGAAAAAAAAAAAAAAAAAAAAAGATAATTTTTTCTTTTTCCCCCTAACCCATTAATCCTATTGTGACACCATAGAAGGGTCTTAACAACCATGTTGGGGACCACATAGCTAGAACATTTGTTTTTCATAAACATTATGTCACCATTACGTGTAGCTCTGCATCGCCCTCATCATCAGTACTTCCATCTGACTTGGAGAGTATTGCAGTTGAATATTAGTGATTGATGACACGTCAGCGGGTATACATGCAAGATCACAGATTTAGTTCTTTTGAATAAATGCACATCACACAGAAATTCTTTATTTGTCATTTATTTATTTGTTTTATCTTTTTTTGTCTGTACTAGATTATTGCAATCTGGTTAATTCACATTTAAAAATCAGTCATTGACCAGACGCACTGAAATCGATGATATTCATTTTTTTACAATAACCATTATAGGCCCCATAAAGACTGGAAAACCCAATCCAAAAAAGAAACATCTGTATGGTTTTCTGCACTTTATTTAGTTTGATGTCTTTTTTTGATAGTAATTACAAAAAGGAAAAAAAATATATAACAATAATCATAAAAAGGAGAGTTGGGGGGAAAAAAGTCAGGAATATTACGACTGGCAAACAAACAATCACAACACAGCACAAGTACCTACTTACGGCGAGAAATGAAAGGTACAAAAATGAAAACAAAGAAAATAAGCGCATATGGCAGAAAGAAATCAAAGAAATTGGCACCTATGAAGTTAAATACAATAAGCAACTGAGGGGAGGAGAAAGTGAAGCTTTTTCCTATAATCTATTTAAAAAAAAAATCCCAAAACAAAGCATTGCTTTTTTTCCTTTTCTATTTGTTAAAAAAAATAAAATGCCTGACCTGGGGAGTGATGGTTGGGGGGAGAGGAAAAGAGAAGGGGAGGAGGAAGAAGCTTGGGGGGGGGGGGGTTGGCAGGGACAATAAAAAATACTGCACGTACAATACCTTTTTTCACTCCTCTCTTTCCTTCATGTAGCTCTTACCGTTTCTCTCACCCACTTTTTCCTTTCTTTATTTAATAGCATATCCCATTAATATTCCTTTCCCCCGCTGCTCCTAATAGCCGCGCCCAGTGGCGCGATCGTTAGAGTTTTACATGTGAGTTGCAAATGACACTTTGATTGGCTGTGATGTGGAGATGGGAGTCCCCTGCCGGCTCCGGGTCGGGGGCCCCGGCTGAGCCGAGAGATCCTGCCGGGCCTCGGTCTTACTGCGCGTGCTGACTCAGTGTGTGGTTCTGGAGGGAGAGGGAGAGATAGAGAGAAAAAGTGAGAACACATGATGAGAGAAATAATGGGCTACGTGAGCATAGTGCTTTCCACTTGCACCCCCACCCAATAATAGAACTGAAGAGAACAGAAACACAACCGCCTCCCACAGCACAGACAGCAAGGCCTCATCGCTTTTACATAGTCTGCGGAAAGAAGAGGAAGAACAGAAGAAGACAAAACAAAACGAGCAGACAAGGCAACTCTGCAACGTAAAGTAGTGGCTGCAGTACTGTGGGCTTGTTGCTCGCACGGAAGATTTTGAGAACATACGAAAAAACATTCGGTTTTAACATTAGAATTATAGATGGATGGCTTATGTTAGACATACAAGATTGTCAATAGGGAATTCTGTGCGAAAAAAATGCATCATGTGAGACACATAGTGACACACAAAAAAATATACCTAGTCATTTGGTCAGAACCCAATAATTACAGATCATATAGTATTTGTTCTGTTTTAGTTTTATTTCTTATCTGTGGGAACCCGCCGCCTCAATTTGTTTATTCAGATCTTTGAAACCCTCGTGTCTTTTGATATTGTGATTAATATTTTACAGAGATCGTCTCCATACCGCGGAGACGCCCACACTCGCATCTCTCCAAAGGCATCAGCACGCTACACGTCAATACATAATCACAATGCAAAAAACACCTTTTAAAAAAAAATAAAAATTTAAATTCACAACAGCAGTGAGAGCACAAAGGGAGATAGATGCAGCGATCTCTAGGTAAAAACTAGAGTGGAGGAACTGAGACTCAGAGGCTGATGTGTACGTGTAGATGAGGTAGGCACAGTGCACACACAACTAATACAATTTTAAAGTCTATACTGAAGATAAACACATGTTAGCAGGCCGGCCCATGTATAAAGCTTCTCCTTGTGGAGCGTTAGGAAAGTTACTGTACACACACACACACACACACACACACACACACACACACACACACACACA
>CALSBV010000422.1:3147367-3164752 GCA_943590825.1 Bovichtus diacanthus
TTATAAAAAAAGCATCAATCCATACTATAAAATACACAAGTTATGATGTATGGATTTTTTTTTATGCAATGTGTGCATATTACTTTTGTCTCGCACACAAAAGCACCAGAAAAAAATTCTTAAATGGCAAGCTGGAACCCGAGGCAAAAAATGAATAACTTCATTTCTCTCTTTCGTTCTCTCCTCAGTGTGTGGAAGATGGACTGAGGCTGTATGTGAGTGTGTGTGAGGGTGTGTGTGTGTGTGTGTGGGGGGGGGGGGGGGGGCACTGCCAGTGTATTGCCATTATGAAGTGTTCAGAACTAATTTGGTTTCACTTGATATGAGTTTGGGTTTATCCGTCTGCGAGAACGACGATCGATTAACTAGTGGCAGAAGAACGCTCCCCCATAATTTGTAGGCCTACATCAAAAAGTAGAGAAAAGTAGACAAGTGCAAAACAACATGCCGCAATGTCATTTCATTGGTTCACTCAGCCCCTCCTGTCTATCGTATTGCAACATAATTCGTAAATCGTTGTTTTTCTTAGAGCAATGTCGTCAGAAGGGGAATTTCAATATGGCCCAACCCTAGTGTTGCCTGACTTTACAAGACAGCACAATGTAAAGCCCTATAATAGATTCAGAGCCAGGGTATGCAAAATCTGCCAAAATGGTAAACAAGCCAAGAGGGACAGATGTTCAACTGTGAAGTTCCTTTAGTCCCTTCATACTTTTTGCATGAAGTCTCTTTCTCTCCTATCCTGTCTCTCTTCTCTCTTCTGCTTTCCATGTATCCGCCTATAGAGCAGAGCATTGATCATAAGATGTTTTATTTAACTTGTGGGATGTGTTAGAGCCGAGGCTACTAGGGGAACACACACTGGTTGTGACTATGCCACCACAGTAAAGCAGAAACCAGCGGTATGGCATTTTGGTCTCTTCTTTGTTCTTTGTTCAGACTTGCAGTTCTACATCATTAGAAGTGATCGCTATGTCGATATTTTTCACACCATAAACAAAATTGCACACTATACTATTTTAGTTGACATAATTTGTTATTTATGTATTCTGTCACCTAAAGAACAAGTATTCCCTTTCCCTCTACAACCATAATAATAATATGCTCCTTCTTCATTGACCAATATTTGACCAGATTTAGTGTTTTTTGGAGGCTGTCATCATTATTTGTTGCCTGAGAAATTTCACATTTCTCCCTTCTTTCTCAAAAGGTCCAACCTTTGTCAACTTTTAAAAAAATCTGCTGAAAAGACACCCATAGAGTGCCTTTGTCCTTTACAGCCACTTGCAATATTTCTAAAAATAACAGCTGCTGGCAGGTTGGAAAAATGGTTTGTAAATATACCACATTATTTTATTGAATGCGGGGATGCATCAGTTAGTAGAAAAGTAACATAAAAGGGTGAAACAATGAATGCCTGCTTTAAGTGCTGCTTTTGAAATAAATGATTAGCAATAAGTTGTGAATGTTTTCGTGAAAAATGTGGAGCAGTGATACTTGTGATGATGCCTCTCTAGACGTCTCACTTTGACCCTCTCTTCCTCTATCTGCTTGAATGTTGTCTCTTTTTCTCTTCCAGACAGCGTAATTAACAGGACCGTGGGGTGCACCGTATATTACCCATGGAGCAACATGAGAATCACATTACTGGACTCGATAAGCCAATAGCAAAGTCTCTCCTCTCTACTCCCTCAACCAGTCGAAGCACGTCATGGTAATTGACTAGATGGCAGGCAGAACTCATCACTTTTAATGTTATTTTAGATTTTCTTCTTTGTGCCCATTTTTCAGTGACACACAGACAGGCTGAGAGGAAGTCGTTTCACTGAACCATGTGAGAATATCAGAAGTGACAGAAGCACACCTACCAGCGGTAGAGTTATTGAATGTGAGTGAATGTCTTGATGAGACTAGTAAACAGGAAGTGACACCTTCCCAAAGGTGATAATGAGGGATGGTGGAAGAAAACACATCATCATGTATTGTGCCTCCGTTAGGACCTTGTCTTGTAGCCAGATACACTATATCCATATTATATATATATATATATATATATATATTATAAATATATATTATAATATATATATATATATATATATCTATATTATATGTTTATATATATATATATATATTATATATTTATATATATATATATATATATATATATATATATATATAAATATATATTATATATATATATTTATATATATATATTCACGTCCACATCGTCTACCAGTTGACATCAATTGCATTTGACTTAATCAATGGGAAATTAAATACTGCTCACTGATCTGATAACACAAGACACATGTTAAAGCTAGCAGAGCACAGAGCTCAAGAAAATGAAAGATGACAGAGAAATTAACATCTTCTTTTTGATTTTGTAATTTGCTCACCATCAATGCTTTTATACTAAATAAGACCTCCGTCTTTAGTATTTGCTCCCTTCTCGGATAATAATAGGAACTGGGCAATCCGCCTCAATTTCAAAATTAATCTATGCTAGGTTTTCACACAATTAGCACGTTAATTAACCCAAAAGTGGGATGCATACGTGTGTGTGTCTGTGTGTGTGTGCGTGTGTGTGTGTGTGTGTGTGTGTGTGCAGAAGCAGAGAAGGATGAGAAGCGGTGATAACTCTGGGAGGAAAGGCAGAATGATTGGCAAGGTTCTCAGGGTGGAGGAACGGGGGTGAGATGGAAGACGTGGAAGGAGATCAAGGAAGGTTAGAAGCAGGGAAAGGAGAAGGTTGGAGGGACACAAGGAGTAGAAATGGAAAGAATGAAAGTGAGTTGTTTTAGTAATGCAGTGAAGAGCGAAGAAGACGGACAGGGGGGAACAGCAGGGAAAAGATGGTACCATATTTAGTGTGTGTTCTTCTTTTTTTTCTTTGTGCATCTGTGATTGTGTGTGCGAGACAGAGAGTGTATGGTTATGTGTGTGTGTGTGTGGTCCACAGGGAAGGAAGTAAAAGTTACTCCAGCTGTAATTCTGTTTCAACTCTCTCTACTAACGTCTCCAGACATTACTAGACGACTCAGAGCGATGTCAACACTCACTCACACGCACACACTCACACTCTACCTCAGGTTCATACACACACTTCAGTACATCGGTGACTCTGGGATTGCCTGTCAGGGTCTGGCTGAGGGTGGGGGGTGCAGAGCGTTTGTTCCCCAGAACAACTCGCAGGTCCACCTCGTTAATCTCCATGACGACAGAGATGCTAAGGCAGCAAATTAGTAGCAAGCGAAAAAAAACTGTCACAGGGGAAGCTCATAAAAGAACACAAGACTCCGAACTACAGAGGTAGTTTTTAGTTAAACATACTCCACTCATAATTGGTGCACTCAAACTACTTTACATAACCTTTCCTAAGCACTGAAAAGGCGATAATGGGACCAAAATGATGAAGCTACACTACTGTGGCGCTGGCTATCTGTTAATTATTCTATTTCATGCAAAAAGCAGCTGGCCGGATAAATACAAAAGGTATATGTGTATGGTGCAATGTCTTAATTATACACATTAGAAATATATATTATATATTATAAAGCATTTGCTTTAGCACCGAAATATTTGGCTTAGGTAAGACATATTAAAAATAAAAATTAACAAAAAGCGTATGCGTGTTTACTACCTTAGTGCCTGCTGAGGGGGTTATTCAAACACTAGTACTACATCCAGTTTATCCATATACATGTAATTACTTCGCAACAGGGATCACATTTATGTAGCCTGAGAGCACAAATAACAAGACTTAATTTACCTTTGAGCCGTTTGACTTTAACATCTAATACTTTTGTTGAAATGTACAAAATGTGTTTTTAGTCATACAACCTCACTCCTTTAAAACCAGTACAATGGTGGTAACAACAATACAACAGTGCTATGGCATACATGGATTTATCTACCTACATTTCATATAAAATCAGGAATAACTTCCACTCTCCTCAGTGTTACCTCACCACACCACAGCAGCATCAGAGCATCTCATTCTGTGTGGGGTTTGACTTCATCCAGGCCAAGCTATAAACACTCGCATCGAGTGATACATAGCCAGGTGATTCATGTTGGGAGTGATTATATGTAACGATTTCTCTTGTTTTACACTCAGTGTATAAAGTTGTAATCTGTAATGTTGATTGTTTTCCAAGTCAAGTTTTACAACCCTCACAGGTGTAGCCAAGTGGTAAATTGCACAACAGCTGGTCCAGGCAGCCCACAAGTCAAAAGGAGCTCTTCATTTCACCTGTCTGACTCGCACCTCTGTGTGAGCGTTTGCGTGTGTGCTGCTCTGGCTAGTGTTTATATTAAATGTGTGCAGGAAGAACACAATTGCAATAGTCGTCGTGTTAAACCAAGAGAGAAAAAAAACGAGGAGACGACACATTCACAGTCATCGAAATGCAACATCAACACAAACGCACACTCGCTCACACAAACACTTAAGAGAATAACACGAACAGAGTAGAAGAGCTGCGCCTCACTCACCGATCATGTGATTAGCGACATGAATCTGGATCTCCCTTTCCGTCTCAAACGTCATTTGGCATTTAATACACTGGTAGGTCTTTTTCTGTAAGATAAAGACACAGAAACACCAAAAAAACACATCATCTTTCATGTGGCAATAAAGTTAAAAGCACTCTTGTTGAATCAGAAAAGTAATATTACATTTCATTATAAAGCAATGTATTCCACGTTAAGCATATTTTGTGAAAGACAAACGTTTTATAGACGAGTGGAGTTATTTTTCTTGATCCAAAAATTAATTATCATATAATACATATTTGATCATATTGCAGTCATAGTAACAATATACCTGTAAATTGAGAAAACCTTTCAAAAAAAAAAAAAAAAAAAAAAGCAAAGAAATAAAAAATGTTCTAAACACTCAACATGCAAGTCATGTGAACCCCACAAAGTCTCACATTAATCAAGCAATACTGAAAGTCCAAATCTTTGGAGACATGGTGAATGGAAGACGACCGACACACACACACACACACACACACACACACACACACACACACACACACCTGCAGAGAATGATAGAGAGAGACAGAAATTAATAAAGGAGGGAGTGAACAGGAAAAAGATTAAGGGAAGAAGCAATGAAACAGAAACCGAAGTAACGAGTGAAGAAGAAGAAGAGAGGACAAGAGAGGAAGAAAGATACAGAAAAAGTCAGAGAAACAAGGGTGAGAGACACAGAAACAAAGAGAGAGAGGAGCAGAGGCTCTGCTTATCCATTCATAGCACACAGCGATCACTCATGCACAAACACATACAAAATACACAAAGGCCCCACTTTCACTATCTCTCTGCTGCTTCAGCCTGCTAGACACACACACACACACACACACACACACACACACACACACACACACAGAGAGAGAGAGAGAGAGAGAGAGAGAAATCCGACTTTGTCTGCTTTGTGCTGTTAGACTAAGCAGAAACAAAGGTGCAGGTAAGACAGAGGGTCCCTGGGAACTGCCTCTAACACACACACACACACACACGCACAGACATGCTCACTTGCAAGTACACACTCTCGCACACATAGACACGCGGCTAGTCCCGGGGAGCCTGACTGTCAATATCAAGTAGAACGAACAGCTCCCACAATGCCTCAGCACGCCCCAGCAGCAGGACCCAGTGGGGCTCGGCTGACACACACCGACATACACACAAGCGCACGTATGCAAGCTACAGACACAAAAGCAGCAGCACGCACCAACACTTCACACACACACACGCCTCACGCAAACATACAGTTCAGCAGGATTTTTTGAATCTCCTGCACTCCTGAAAATGTCTCCGTCGGTTAAATGCTGCTTTTCTTATTAACATGAATTTCAAATACAGTACTGGTCGTTTCATCTACCTCACTGCACTCTCAGTTCTGTTCGTTTATGTTGGGAAGCACAAGAGAGTAGTATTTATTAAATACTCAGTATTTGAGTAGATGCTTTTTTTTTTTACATACATCTATTTACGTTACCAAACTTCCTCCTCACCTTAATGAAAGGCAATGCCAAAGACTTGGTTTGAGAGGTTTTGAGTAGAAAGTTTCATCCAACAATTTCCATAAAAGCATTTATCTCTCCATCTTATCTCACCTTCGGTGCAGGTGAAGCCTCGGCCTTCTTTCCTGCTGCACTGGTTTCAGGGCTGACCTCCGGGTGATCTGTCTGGACGTGACTCTCCAAGTCCTCCACACTTTCAAACTTCACCCCACACTCCGGACACCTCAGCCCGGACATGGCCTTCTCTCCCTGCGTGTCTCCCGGCGTGACAGCTCCTCCCTGGCTGGGGCTCTGGCCATTCGTGCCCCTGATTTGATTGAACATTTGATTTGTTTTAGCTGATTTTAGTCATCAAAACTAGCATAGCTTAAATGGCATTTGCTTGTCCCATCTCAGCTCAACCCAGGCTTCTTGCCCTTTAAAGGTTCTAGGAACTGGAAAAGATATTGACAAAGCAATGCACCCAAATCCAAGCTTCAAAATACCTCACCTACGTCTATAGTAGGAAGAGTCAGTTTTTTCCCACATAGGTAACCTACCTAGTTATAAAGTTTTCAAACTGCTCATATTGAATGTTACATGTATGAGAGGGATTTTGTCTAAAACTCGAGGTTATCTCCATCTCATCATCCACAGGGTTTTTAAATTGTCTACCTACCTGCTCATGCAGCCAGCACAGAGGCCATAAGGCAGACCGTTGACATCCAGCTTCACCAGCTCCCCTTTGTTCTTGAACTCCTTGAGGCAGAAGGCGCATTTATACAACTTATGCAGCTGCAGCTGCCCGTTAGGGGAGGAAGAGGCTGAACAGTTTCCTCCTCCTATTCCTCCGTTCCCACCTCCTCCTCCAGCTCCTCCAAGTGCAGAACCAGTGGAGAGCTTCTGCATGTGGAAAGTGCCGTGGATCTTCAGCTCCAGGGTGGAGGTGACAGTCTGCATGCAGACGACGCAGCGGAAGCCGGTGAGGGAGTTGCGGAGGTCAGGGTGCATCTGGCAATGCTCGATAAACTCCTCCTCACTCTGTAGGGGCATCTTACAGATTCGACAGGTACCTGTGTCCAGGCTCTTACTGTGGGTCACCTGCAGAGAAGGAATAGACACAAAATAGTGCGTAATAATACATTTGATCAAAGCATAGAAATATGGAGAAATATATAAAAGACACTGTTGTTATGAACTGAATGCTTTAAAAAAAATGTTTTTCCTGTAGTGTGGTGCAGTACAAATTGCCTCTCTTAGGACAATTTAACATTCTAAATTCAAAACAGCCAAAGTAGTTTCAGGATCAAAAGACAGATACACAGACAATAAGCAACAAAAAGTAACACAAGAGAAAAGCAAAACAACCTGTGTTGTTATACCTGCGAGGGTATCCACTGACTATTTGTTGCCTACAATTAAACCCTGCAAATGCCTCAAAAGAAATGCACATAGCCGTGCAGGCCGTAAAGCAGCACACATGAAAGTACCTTGTGTTCGGTGAGTGTTAACAGAGAGGGGAAACGCTCGCCACATATCGGACACATGTAGTGTTTGGCGGGGCCGCGATGCGTCTGAGCGTGCTCACGAAGCCCGTTCTCAGAGAAGAATGTTCTGGAGCACACATTGCACTTGTGGTTCCCCTTGATGAAGTCTGCCTTCTTCTTTCGAGAATCTGTTACATGAAATGACTTTTATCATTACAAAAATATATTTATATCCTTTAATAAACTGTAAATTGTCATTTAAAAAAAAAAAAATCCTTCTAAATATGAAGTTGATGACTGAAAACAAATCTTACTAGCGTCATCATCTCCCGGTCGGATGTTGTGGTCACGCAGCCGGTGGTTCTGCAGAAGCGACTCCATGGTGTAGGCTGCTCCGCAGATATCACACGCATACATGGGCTCTGAATTGTCCAGCTCCTCCTCACCTCCGCTTGCTTCATGACTGTTGGCTGTGTCTCCTACCTGGCCAGCTCCTCCTCCCACAACTGCGCTCTTCAGCAACATGTTCTGCAGGTCGGCTTGTTCAGCTGCCACCACTGTTGCTCTTTCAACGCCTCCATTGCCACCGCTTCCTCCTCCTCCTCGCTTGGAGGACTGCGCCAGCCCATTGGGCGTCCCGTTTTGATTCGCACTACTCCCTGTGCCACCTCCGTTGCCAGTGATGTTGCCGCCATCGAAGATGCAGTGCTTCTCCCTCAGGTGTCTCTCCAGCAGTGACATGGCTTGGAAAGCTTTGCCGCAGAAGCGACACGTGAACTTCTTGCTGTGTGTGGTGATGTGGCATTGGAGCTCCACCTCTGTCCCAAACGTCTCTCCACAGAAGATGCACTTTCGGGGTTTGAGTCCTGTGAGACAGAATTTGGATTAAGATATGCAGAATCAAGCTCAATCTACCCAACAACACTGCTGTCTGCACCAACCCAAGATCATCTTTTTCTATCATTTTTTGTTTTGTTTGTTAAATTTTGACTTTTACTCGTCTTTATTACATTTTATTCTATTTTTTCATCATCACCATGATAATTATGCATTTATTTCCAGATAGTCCTGTCTACCAGGAAAGATGTAAAGTACCTGCTCCAAGCCCCCCTGGGAGGCCTGACCTCTGGCCCAGGTGGTTATGCTTAACATGGATCTGAAGATCGGACTCCTTCCTGAAGTCCCAGGCACAGGCTGTGCAGCGGAACAGCTTCTTCTCATTGCTATGCTTCACTGCCAAATGCACCTGAATGGCAGAAGGTGGAAAAAGAAGAAAAACTCAGGTTAGTTCCGTTTCTATGATTGTTTCACTACAGCACACACATTTTCTTGTTCATGCGCTGATGTGATTATTATTTGTAAAAAAAAAAAAGAAGAAAAAGGAAAATATGTAAGGCTGTTTAATTCACCTGTATGGAGACCTTGGAGTCAAAGACCTCCTGGCAGAGAGTGCAGTGGTACAGGACAAATGTGTGCATGTCCAGCAGGTGTTTCTGCAGGTCATCTACTGAGGAGAACTGCTTATCGCAGCTCTCGCACACATACTGGGTCGACGTGGTGGTGTAGTGCACTGTCAGGTGTTGGAGCAACGCCTCTTGGGATTCAAAGTCCTCCTTGTTGCACTGGGGGCAGGATTGGCGCCTCAGCAGCATCTCAAGGTGTGACTTTAGGTGGGCCTGAAAACCCTCAAAGCTGGAGAATCGCAGGTCACACTGGTTGCACGGGTAGTCCCCGTTGCTCCCCATGGAGGGGGTGGAGTCCCCTCCCAGTCTGTGGCGTTTTGGGGAGGAGATCTCTATGTCAGAGGAGGCGGGGCTTAGCTCGGCAACTTTAGCCTGTCGTTTGTTGTTAGCCAACGGAATGTTCTTGTGGTTCTCCTTTATGTGCTTGGTGAGCTTGAGGAGTGAGCCGAAGATGGGAGAATTGGTGCAGTAAGGGCAGGAGTAAACCTGTAAGTGGACAATAACTCAGAGTCATTTAGTTCTTTCAGAGTAAAAGAGAGGATGAGAAAGACAGAGAGAGACAGAGACAAGCATAGGTCATAACTTACTATTAGACTTTGTAAGTTCAGACATAACGGACTTTGTTTAACATCAACTATTAGGAGACTGGGAACATTAGAAAGCCAAGTGTCTTCTAAAGTCCTAGTATAATGTTAAACATTGTGGATTCTGTGGTTTAAATTTTGTCAGTCATGAACAAGAAAGCAGCAGGTGAACAATTGTCCTTTTCTGCAGACTCAGCTCAGAAAACAATTCATACCTTAAAAATGATCAAGGATCTTTACTCTGAATGTACATAAGCAATATGCTTCATTTGGCTCATTACAGGAAACCACTCAATCAAATAGGAACCAGCTCAACCATCGACATGTGCGGACAGAGAAGCTACTTCCAATTCTTATCAACTCTGATTAAAAGGTTGTTTTTTAAATGTAATTCTAGACTAATTCTCACCTCCATGAAGGACTGCGACGCAGCCTGTAGTACAGGAGACTCCAGTTTGGCCACCACTCCTCCAGACCCAAGCCCCCCCCCCTGCGATGGAGGTGCAGTGCGTCTGCTGAATGTGTTCCGTCAACGAAGACTCCGTCAAAAATCCCATGGAGCACTGGTTGCAGAAGAAGGCATGGTTCCCTTCTACAATGAAAGAATTAAGTTGCATTGTTAGATTCCCTTACATGACATTATGATACTGTGGGGCAGAGGTGGGACCAAGTCATGACAGGCAAGTCCCGAGTCATGTCCCAAGCGAAGACTGACAAGTTCCAAGTCCTAAGTCCCAAACAAGCCATAATGCACTCTTCACCAATTTTGACTGCAACTCTTTGTTGTTGAACAACACATATATTTGTACGCAAACAAGATTTGAGGCACACATTTTAAATGACACAAGTTTTGATCTTTGTGCTTGGGGGAAGGTATCAATCATTTTCAAGTCAAAAGGCTCAAGTCCAAGTTAACTCAAGAGTTATTAATGTTAAAGTCTGAGTCGAGTGGTTTTTGATCAAATTTGGGACTCGTCCAAGTCATGTGACTTGACACCTCTGCTGTAGGGTAAATACATATTAGGATATTCCAACAATTCATGCTAAACAGCCACTTAACCAAATACTGATCACAGAACAACCATGCTATATATTACAAAAGCCTTTCTCAGTCCGGGAAACAATACAAGCACTCTTAAAAACAGCCAAACTCAAAACATATTTAAGTCTTTAACTTTCCATTGTTGGGGAAGACTTTCTTCAACAACACACCTAATGTGGTGGATCCTGCCACAATCCCACCAGGCAGGCAGTGTGACTGTCTGATGTGTTCTTGCAGAGAGTTGATGTCTCCAAACATGTCTGGGCAGTAGTTACAGTGGAACGCTGTGACGTTGGTGAACTGCAGCAGGGGAAAGGCTGCTGCTGTGCCTATGGTTCCCCCACTGGTGCGGTGAGCTTTGCGCACATGTTCGTTGAGGTTGTAGAGCGTTGGCAGAGTGTCCAGGCAGAGATGACATGTATGGCTCTGCTGCGGCTTATCCGCATGGATGGTCTTCAAATGGATCTCCAACACCGCCAGGCTGTTGAAGTCTCTCTTCGAGCAGTAAGGGCAAGAGTACGTCACTTTACCCCAGTTCCCTCCTCCCCCTGTAGAGATGGACATATAAACTGCTACATTAGAAATACACAGAGGTAGTCTAAGCTTTTAAAACACGTGTTGGCTATCAAATCAACAGATGTAACTGAAACCATACCTCCACTTTGGTGACCCAGGCTAATCCCAATATCTTCCCCAGTGTCGGTGGCTCTTCTGCGGCCTCTTTCAATGCCATGGCTGGGCTTAAGGGTCGAGTCCGGCGTGGAGCCTCTCTCCAGGCTGGCACTAGAGTCTGGAGTGGCCGAGCTCATTGAGGCCACACTGCCCAGCGCAGGGTCAGGACTGGCAGCGCTGTGAATGGAGGAGTCAGGCTGACGATGGCTGTCTAAGTGGCAGTAGACGTCCTCCACGGATGGGAATTGTTCCGAACAGACAGGACATCTGGGAGGTACGGAAAAATGCGAGTTACATTTCAGCACTCCACATTAATGAAAATCTGTGAGTTGAAAACTTCATAAAGCAAAACTCTGTAGTACTTGTGTTTGCGGTTGGCATGCTGTGTTTCAATATGTGTGAGGAGAGAAGCCTCGTCGAGAAAGATCTCAGGACAGTGGATGCATTGCAAGTCGGCTCGGTCGGACAGCTGGGGGTGTCTGGTCAGGACGTGTTTCTCTAGCTCGTCCGTCTGGCTGAACGTCTCCTCGCAGTAATCGCACATATACAGGTCCTGCTCCAGGTCACCATCTCCTCCTGCTCCCTTCTTCCCTCCATCCCTCTCACTCCTCAGTGCAAGGTGCTCTCTGTTCTTGCGGTGAGCCTGCCGGAGTCGGAAAGTAGTCGAGATTTAAAGAACCGTGTGTTGTAAAACATTCTGTCAAAAGGTTTTCATATGATGACGATAAGATAGGACCTCCTGCTTTTACCACGGTCCACTCATGTACTAGTTTAAAAGAAATGCAACGTTAATAACTGTGTCACAAATGTGAATGCTAAACAGTAAGATCAAGGCCTTTTAACAGTAACATTTAAAGTAAAAACTGTTTACCTGCATGTGGCTCTGCAGTGATGAGGTGGAGGAGAAGCCACGCTTACACACACTGCACTTAAAAGGTTTGCTGGAGCTGTAGGTGAGAATATGAATCAGAAAAATCAATTATAAATCACAAGCAATGTTCAAGATTTAAATTGGACGAGTCAAATAAAACACTGGAATCAAGAGTGGAAAAAAATAATAAATGTCGGATGACATTTCAATCAACATGAAGAACAGAGTTCATGATATAGGATCAGGTACCTGTGCGTCTTCAGATGGATCTTCAGGTGATCAGAGCGGGAGAACGCAGCTTCACACTCCTGGCAGCTATACTTCTTATCTCCTGTATCAATTAACATATTTTCAAGAGATAATTTATTCAGAAGAAAAAGCAAACATTATATTGTAGACCTCAAAGCATTGACAGCTAGAACACGTGTTGCCACTTGTTTTATTATCTACCTGTGTGGAGTTTGACGTGGCGGTCTCTGCTCCTCTTGTGTTTAAACAGGCGGCTGCAGAAGGTACACTTGAAAGGCAGCTTGTCGCTGTGGATCTGCTCATGGCGCTTTAGGTAGCTCAGACGGCTGAGGAGAATCAACGGACGGACGATGAAAAGTCATCCAAAAATTCTCATAGTAAAAATTAAACATCGTTATCACAATCATTTACGTAGTAAATACATTTCCAATAAAATCAACAACAAAAATGTATCTAAAAGATTACAGTGACTGTTGGTTTGTTGCTGCTTGGGTATGTCATGAGGTTAAAACAAACTGACCAGGTGATTTGAACCAGTAATAAATTAGTTTCACGTGAGAAATCATTGTTTCTCTGACGCAGTTCGGCCGACAGAATGAAGGGGCTGCTAGCTGACCGCTAAGATTTGTTCAACTCGTTTCTCTGATAACTTAAGATCCAGAAGCTCAGGAGGTTTGAACCTGGAGCCGAATTATGCTGAGGTCTTCTCCTCTCCAAAACCAACTGACCAGGTGATTAAAACTGGTAAAACACTAAATAAAGCAGTTTCACGTTAAAAGAGCTGTGTTTCTTCCAACGCTGTTTCGGCCGCTGCTAACGTTTGCTAAGCTTGTTTCTCTGATGGGTCAAGTCGTGTATATATATATATATATATATATATATTATATCTTTAAACTATTTCTAATATCGCTGCAATAAGAAAGGAAGAAGAAAGAATAGAGAGAACGGCGACGTACAAGAGTAATACAGGAGGAGGATTGTGATGACTTTATGGTGTCTGTGACAGCTGTTCTTAAAGTGGGTCTTGAGTCAGTCCCTGGAGAGGTTAGTGAGAAATGTATTCACCTCATTCCTCTCACCGTTTGTCTTAGTGGTCCATGTTACCATGGTAATATTGAGAATACTGTTTATTCATCTACACATTGATATTCATGATATGAGGATGCAACTGAACAGCAAAATATGACATTAGTGTTATTGTCTAGAATGCACCATATGTGCACAGAGGTGGAACCTGCAGCATCTCGGGGAAGCAAAAAGTGTTAGCTTGATACCTGAAGGACTTGTCACAGAACTGGCAGGGGTACGGCAGACCAGCACCTCCTTCCTCCTCGCCGCCAGTGGCCATGCCGAGGTCGCAGCAGCCATCGGGCATCTGTGAGGGCGATGCCACGTCCTTACTGGAGGGCGAGGAAGGCACCCAGGACAGTCCCGCTGGGTCATCATCACCATCTGACAGAGAGGGAAACAGACACGGAACATCTATTTAAATGCCTTTATTTCATCTGTAGCAAGCAAACACACATATACTCTAATTTTGTACACAGCTGCAGGATTTACAAAAACATTTTCAATTTTTTTTTTAAAAGAGACAGACAAAAAAAAGTGGGGGTAAAACAGGGAGCATTAGAATGATTAAGAAGAAGTTACATCTTTCTTGGAAGGCAGAAGGCGGTAGAGGAAGCCGGTGGGAGTTCAAATGAGAAAAAGAGGGTATAAACAAAAAAATAAACACATTTATCCTGGTTACACACACATATACAGAAGGAAAATGAGGATGGCAGAGATAAAGAGAGAGAATGAAACAGAGACACTCCGGCAGCAGCAACATCTAAATAGAAAGCTCCAAGAACTATGTATCCCCGACGGAGCCCAGAAATAAGGACAGAGTGTATTTTCTCTCCCTTCATCCTCCCTCTGCAGCCATCCCTCGTTCCATCCCTCCCCTCACCTCCCCTCCCTCCATCTGTCCCCGAGGACCATAGATCCGCCTCATCATATTTTCATTAGGGCCTTGGCAGATTGAAACGTCGGAAAAGCGATTAGGAGATGTGGAGAGCAGAGCGGAAAGATGGCGATATTCTCTCCCTTTATCTGTCATACATAGGAGATTATGCATTGCTCTTTTCCTTTTTTCCTCTCTCCCTCTTTTTTCCCCTCCTGTGTAGTCTGGCACAGAGGCAACAAAAAGGCCACGACTCCTTTAATAGACACTTCAGAATGGATTTGAGGCGACAAAAGAGGGGGCTGAATAATGCTTGATATTGTTCTGTTCTTCTTTGTGCGCTCTGTGAAGCAGCACAGTAAGGCTATTTAGCATTTGCCTGAAAAATGTAAAGAAGAGAGCAGATGAGGGGGGGGGGGGGGGTGAGGTTTCCTTGCTTTTATCTGATAGCTATATCAACTAGGCCAGCAACAAATCAAAGACAGAAAATAAGAAAACTAGAGTGAGACTGGAAAAAGTCTGACGTGATTTGTGCCAATATTCATCATAAGGCCAATATTTCTACAAAGGCAAACTAACCAACACATGAGCACAGACACATGTGCAGAGGAGAAGTTTCTGCTGATAATTTTAGAAATGGTGTGTGTCTCCCGTGTGTGCGAGTCTAGTCTACTGTGTATTACGCCTTGCAGAGAGGGGGTGGAAAACGGATTCCTGTGATGAATCGATCGCAGAGAAAATGTAGGCACTGCGATGAGCAAATACAACTCTGCAGGGGGGGCTAAAAAAAAAAAATTGTGAAAGCATGACTTATAAATTTGACTAGAAGCTAGGAGGAAAATAAAAAAGGTTTAAGAAAGCATAAGTAATAAAGATATCAACATGAAGCCTAACAGCAAGGCAGTAGGGAGAGAGAGCGGGGTGGCAGAGAACGGGAGTGAGTGAGAGAGATAGATGGGGCAGGATGAGGAAGATTGAGGAGGATGAGGAAGCGCAAGGAAGTATTAAGAGGGCGAAAGGAGAAAAACAAACAACATGTCATCCTAGAGCGCTGCATACAGTGACTAAAAATGAGTGCAGAGAAATACAAATGAGGAAAAATGACGGACAATCGAGAGACACTACGATGAGTAGACTTTAGAGGAAGACAGAAGTCGTATCGTTTTTCTACATTTTGACATTCGGAAAAAATGCTGATTATTTGTTGTCACGAATAAAACTCTGACAATAATTTCAGATTCATTCAATCATTCAGTGAAATAATATTTGAACATTTAATGCCCCCGCAGTGAGGCTGTCCCTCTTTAGACCAATCAGAAACAAGTAAGCAAGCTTGGAAGTCACTCGTCAGTATCATATGGGACGTTAATTCAAAAGCAAACATGTTCCGTTAGCTGGTTTTGCCGATTTTATTTTTGTTTCACTTCGATTGGGTATCTTTAACACTAACGTGAACGATGACTTAGTTGTGTCCCAGTAAGTCATGACAGTGTGACAGTAAACATAATATCAAATCCATGGGTGAATACGAGGCAGAACATTCTTTACCTCTGTGTTGATGACATCAACAGAATAAATAAATGCACCATCTACATAGAGCAAGGCTGGTGTTAAAATACAGTTTGTCTATAAAACACCAATCCAGACACCCCCCGCTGCCAACTCTACGGGGTACAAGTCATTTACTGTAGCCTGAGAAAGATTGGTGAAACCGTCAGATATTGTACACTCTCACCTTTTTCCTCTCTTTCTCTTGGCTGTGTCAGAGAGGATTTGCGTAACAACAACCAGACGTAGTGTACAGACACAAAGAAAAACTCAACGCAAAATGGTCAGTTGTGGTTCGGCAAAAAGAATCGAAAAAAATTTTAATTAAAAAAATGAACCCTTGACAAAGCAGTGAGAGTGTTTCTTCAGTGCTGGTCTAGACACATGTGAACCATTATAGGCAAACCAGTACGACTCCGTTAGATGGTAAACTTTGTGAGCTCGGAAAGTGGGAGGAAGAGAGACAGAGTGAAGGGGAAGAGATTGAACAAGAGAGATTCAGAGCAAGAGGGAGAAATCACTTTTTGAAGGGGGTGGGGGGGGTGGAGGGGTGTTGAGAAAGAAGGGGAGGAGAGATTAGCGTCATTAAAGAGCCCTAATCCTCTGACTAGCGTGGCTGGCGCTAAAATGGAGGATCACACGGCTTTTTAACGGCGCCTTTGTCAGTCGGCCGCGAGGGGACCTGGCAAGACAAGGCCGAATGGCAAACTGGGAGAAACTGTAGGATGTGGAGGGGGGAGCGGAGAAAATTTCAATGAAAAGTTAAATTAGAGAAGAATCCTCGAGAGGAGATGAGGAGGATGGATGGTGGAGGGAGGGGGATTGGGGAGGAAAAAAAAGAGGGAGGAAAAAGTGGTTAGGAAAAAAAAGGGAAACAGGCAGGAGCAGGCGGACGCCGACGCACGCTGTTCCGACTCCCGTCTCCTCCTCCTCCTTTCTGTTCTTCTCTGGCGAATGAAAACGAACGAGGAGCGGAGTGGAGGACCACAGGGCCCCAACCGCTCCGCTGCCGCTTTATCTCTCACACTGCAGTCCTCTCCTTTCCCATCCATTCCCTCTATCCTTCATCCCTCCCTCTGTCCCCAGCAGTCCCTCTACTCTTCTTTCTTCATCTCTCTTCCACTACCTCCCTCCCTCCCTCCCTCGCTCACTCCCTCCCTCCGTCAGCTTTCATGTTGTTACTCATTATAACGCTGACATCTCTCCCTCCGTCTCTCCGACAGTCTCTCCCCTACTGGTGTTGGCCTTCACCCCTGTGTCTCGGCCTGGACGGGACCGAGGGAGGGGGACGGGGGGACGGGACATTCCAGATGGACAGACTCTGAACTCCAGAGGAGAGGGAAGAGATGGCGGTATGAAAGGGGAGACAAGAAAGAAGAGGGGAGAAGAGGAGAAACCAGGGGTCTGTAATAAGAAATGGAAAAGACCAGAAAGGAACTAAACGGACCGCCTGAGTCCACCTGGACACACACACACACACACACACACACACACACACACACACACACACACA
>CALSBV010000422.1:3206486-3268749 GCA_943590825.1 Bovichtus diacanthus
ACACACACACACACACACACACACACACACACACACACACACACAGAGTGGTGGTCGTCCGCCTCAGCTTTGCTTCGCTCTGCTTCGCTTGGCTGCCTGACTAAAGCTAAGCTCTCGTTATCCAGGCTGCTGAGACCAGGCTGCCTTAGTGACACACACACTCACAAAGAGACACACAAGGCGTGCATGTCCATGATGCAAACACAAATACAAGAATGTAGATGTTGCAAGCATAAGCGCACATGCACGCACACATGCACACGCACACACACACACAATAACAATGACAGAGCAGCAGTGGACAGATTCACTGGTCCACAGCAGCTGATTTGTTCACTGACATACTGCGCGAGCATCAACAACCAAATTCAACCACAGCTTACACATACCGATAAAGTGGAAATAAACTAGATATTTATACAATAGCAAAATGCTGAAACAAAACCTGATAGATAATTGATTGATCAGGTATATAATTTGGCAAACACTCACTGGCTTCATCTTTAATTAAATGAGAATTTGCATTTCTTTCTACACTTCCTATGACTCTAAATTGATTGTTTTTGTTTGTTTTCAATTTTATGACGTCAGTTTAAGCTCTGATAACCATTTTATCATCTGACATGTATACGGGTAAAAGATTATTTAAATGATATGCCTTTATTTTGTGTCTTGGCCTCCAATCCCTGCAGCCATGTATTTCTTTTTTCTTCACACAGACACACATGGAAATGAGAAATGCACAAAGGGAGTAGGTACACATCTCCACAGTTTATAGGCGACTTGATGATCCTATTAGTTAAACAAATAAAATCGACAAATATTGCCAGCACCTCTACTATACTACAAAACTAGACCTACAAAACACTTACACACACACACATTTACATTTGTACACGTGTGCATCCATCAACATATTTAGATTTTTTTTAAAGCTTCTTTAATGGCAGTTATTTATGATTTCTAAGATGTGTAGAGATAGATGGGAAACAGTGGTAGTGGTAAAAGATTGTGTTACGACGATTGTGAATGAGATTCTAACCCAAGACCACACATAAGATATCTGTACCCATCCAAAACTAGTTGTAGTTTGTAATACTCTCGTTTAGTGCCCCTAAAATGTCCACTTCATAGGATACAATATCCCTCTAAATCAACAAGTATTGTTATTAACTACAAATGGCATATATTCTTTTCACGCCGAGTCAAATTTAATTATAAGATGTGCTGTGTGTAACAACTGAAAACTGAACCCATGCTTTACAGTAGATTCCTGAGGAGGCTGTGGAATCTGTAAACTATCGCATCACTCTCAATCACAACGCTGTTCTGTGGACTGAAGTGAAAAACAACTGTGTGTAACGTGGCAGTTTTCCTGCACATATAGCCCAAAGTAATAAACATTACAACCACAAACATATCCCAACGCGAACACAATAACGCATGCTTCCAGTACGTTGTGTAAGTAGCCTCTCCTACTATTGACTAAATGAATCCCATCCGACCTCAGATGAAACAGACTGTGCTTCAGAACCTGAACTCCTACAATTAAGATCATGTAGTTAATCAAACTTAACACCCAGGTTGAACCAGTGTCAGAAATCTGCTTGCTTCCCAGATAGGTACAGGAAGGGAAAGCCTATATTGTGGAGGAAACGGGGGAGGGGGTGGCAACCACATGGTCAGCCCGTCCCGTTGCCCATCTGGGTCCCATAAAGGAAACATGGAGGCCAAGGCCACCACATGCCCTCATGCAAGATGCCCACTCACCCATGCACCGCAATGAATACTACTTTATGGTAATAGGAGACATTGAGGCTTCCTTTAGTAACAAAAAAAAGAAATGAAAACAGTTTTTTTAACATGTGGATTGTAATCCTATAAATGTTGACTTTTCTTGAACTTTTTTGAAAAAGAATATTCAAATTCCAGTTCGTTTTCATATGTGCCCAACCTTGCAGGACATATGTTAAAGTAGGAAGGGAGGTCTGCAAAACTGAGGAAATTGAAAAATATTCACAGCAATAATATAAGATCTAAAATAAAATAGATTGATGTCCTGCAATGAACTGCACCTCTATTAAAGTGAGGAGAAGGAGAAGGAGAAGTGTACCATTAGAGTGGACATTTAGAATTTTAAATCCAATTTTGATCACTGTGTTGGTGTGAAGAGAAGCTAGAAAGACATAGAATATGGGGACTACGCGATTTGATGTAGGGTCAACCAGCCACATTTACTATAACAAAGCAGCAGTGGGCTGTTTAGAGCAAGTGCAATGCATCTCAACATGGGAATAATCCAGATTACATGGACCCATTAACCAAGTGAATTACAACAAATTGACCCAAAAGCACAACCCACGCTGTCAGAAACGATACACCAGTGTATCATATTTCAAGTTCTGACAGTGTGGCAGCTAATTGAAAACAATTAACCCAGTGGACCTGCGGGCAGAGATAATAAACCGGAGCTCTCTGAAAACTCATATCTGACAAAGAATGTGACCATTTGAAACAATTAGTAGGCGACAGTAAAAACAAACTATACACTTTCCCTTACATTAGTGATTTAAACAATGTCGTGACCAATAACAAACACTTAGTGAATAGGCTAAAAGTGAGCAAACACACTCGTTTCAGAAAGGTAAGAGACACCGATGTACCTCTGTTGTAAAACTACACACAGACCGCTTGCAACCCTTGGAGGGAAATTAAATTAAATGAGCTAGCAAACACCAGAGTTGGGCATGAAATGGTTTTGGTCGCCTTTTCCCACTCCTGAGTGAAGTGTCCGTTCACATGAGGTACAAAATAAATAGTTTCTTACCTTTAACGGAGCGCGGTTTGGCCTGTTTACGTCTGGACATCTCTAGTCTCGAACTGCTTTTTTATTTTTCTAATTGTTTTTGTTCCGTTCCGTGTTTTCAGCTAACCATGCAGGCGGACACGGACGTGTTATCTTTCCTCCTCCTCCACCACCACTTCGCTGCTGCTTCTTCGCCTGTTGCAATGCGGCAGCTTCAGTGTCTGGTTGGGAAACGTCTGTTAGTCCAACGACAACAAACCGCACGCACCGGGAGTAGAGCGGCAGGCAGGCGACACTCGGCTCCTCTGATGCGTTTTCTTCCTCAACGGTGTCTCGGGCTTGCGCAACCTGTAGCGTAAACGGGAACAACTTCCCGTCGGTATTCCTTCTTCCTCGTTACAACGTGCCCCGACGTCGACAGCCTCGCTTGTTCAGTCTCTCTTATTCCCCCCGCACGCGTTTTGCTTTCTCCGGTGCAGCCCGGGCGCTTGTGCCGCTCCGACTTCTTCCAGCACTAAGGACCGGGGCGCGAGCTGCCAGCCACGCGCGCGACAAAACACCTGAGCAGGTCCCGCGCGGTATTGAGGGAAAGTGTCAGCGGCACCGTCCGAGTGCGAGGTGGCGGTGCCACAGCGGTACGTGACGGTCCAGGTGAAGAGAGGCGACCGAGAATGTTCTGGGAAATTGTCTCGAAACGAAGCGTGGCTTCTTCCCTCGCGCTCCTCGCGGCTTCGTCGTGGCTTTTTTAGTTTATCGAAACTATTTTAGTCTGTTTTGTTTTGGTTTTTCTTCCAAGAAAGCGGCACCGACCCGAACTGACCAGCCTCCTGTGTTCCGTCCCGTTATTCTACACTAGGCAGTGGTCTGGTGGCATGGACATTGCGCTCTTCCCCAGCATCTCCACCCCGAGGGGAATACTCCTTTTACAACCCACGCTTTCTTTTTGTTAATATTTCTCAATGCCCTATCGGCGGTATTAATAGCAGCCTAATATTTCTACCAGTCTAACCCTTTGCTAGCCTCTGTCTCCCTGCTTTTTCTTTGTCCTGACTCTGGCTACCAGTCTCCCTCCTCCTCTGCCTGCCTCTGCTGGCGGGGCTGCGGCGCAGACACACATAATAAAGCCAAGGCAGGCAGTGCTTGGCTGGAAATGTAGCCGCGTCCCAGCAGGGGGATGTGAGAGAAGGGTCCCGGCGGGGGAGCGCTCTGATCCCGCAGGGAGCAGCTCGGCACAGCCCGGGTTGGCTGAAGCAGGAGAGAGGCAGGCTGGGCTGACGGAGAGAGAGAGGGGAATCAGGGGTAGAGTTAGGCAACAGCGCCCAGCTGTGGCCGACCGACGCAACTACAACAGGGACTCTGAGAATACAGAGGAATGAGACAGAGGGAAAATATGGACTTGGATTAAAGTGGGATGTGGAAGAGGGCCTAAAGTTAAAACATGCAATAAGTAAGTTTGGGGAAGGTAAACAGCACAAGTGATCGAATGATTATGTCACCAGGTGCTGAGGTAGGACTATGTAGTTTTAAAACCGAGGAGGATCCTGTCAGCCAGCAACCAGTGTCACACAACATGTCACTCTGAAGCCCCAGTAGCAATGTATCTGTACGTTAAACATTTTCATTGGGTCTCTGCATTTGATAGCATGCCCCTCTCTTGTGTGGCTTCTGTTACAGACCAGGTCCTTTTTATATCACTCAATCAAAACCAGAATTCCCAAAACAATACAAATGGCAGTGGACAAAGAAAACAACTTAATTCCTGAATGTAGGCTGATGCTGGTTGGTAGGCAGTAATGAATTGCCACAGTGTAGTTACAGTAGAGTTAAAGGCACTCTTGATTTAAACTCCTCTGTTTGCTGCTCTTCACAATATTGTCACAGTCCTCCTTTGACCTTGTAGACAGCAGAGGTCAGATTGAATCACCAGAAAAGCGTCAACCAAAATTCCTTTGGTGGTCACTTGTGATTTATCATTTTACAAATTAATGTTTCATCTCGGCCATCATTCTTCTTGTCGACAAAAAGTGCATTTTAATGTTTAGGTCAAAAAATTGTTCATGTGTGTCCTATAATTTAATATGCAAAGCCCTTCTATGCTACAGACATTCTTTACCTTTTTGTGTTGTTGTTGTTGTTATCTATCATCTGTACGGCACCTAAAAATAATTCTGGAGGTGCACATCCTTCCCCTTTTCAGTTTTCGTTAACATAATGTGAGAGAGAGAGAGAGGCTGAATAGCATTGTGTGGGCTTCTGGAAGAAAAAAAAAGCCCACCGCAATCCCAATGTAGACACAAATCTGAATTTGATGTTTTGCGGAGTAACACATTTTTATATCTAGCATTGAAGTAAGAGATTTAAGGCAGGAATTGCAATATTGAGCTTGCAGGACACGAAATCATGGATCCACCCTGTAATGGTGAATTCCTCCCATAAAATGTCTTCAAAGGATTTGTACACACTTTTGGAATGTCAGACATTGTTCATCTTGAAATGTTCCCCTTTTTTCTTGAGAGTTTATCGTTTCACTCAATTTGTGGTGGATTAATTTCTTTGGGACAGTTTCTGACAGGATTAGTTTAAGCCTATTCATTTAGGCTGAGCAGAACCTATCCGTGCGAAATGAACATTTTCCGCACTTTAGATTGAGACCACATGAAATGTCTGCTTCTATCCAGTCATAGGCTTACAAGAACATAGACCTTTGTGTTGCAGTGATGTACCATCAAATGTTTAAATTCTGCTGAGCCATTTCGTTAAAAGAAAAAAAAAAAGAACTCTTGTGTCCTCCATTGCCCTTTTCTATGGTGATTTGGCCATGCCCCTCCGAGAAGAAACCTTTTTTTTTCTATTTTCACATCGGAGGGCACTTTCTGTCACAGTGAAAATAAACTGTTTGACTTACTGTATAAACATAATTCAATTAGCCACACCAGTGTGTACATGCATGTGTGTGTGTCTGTGTGTGTGTCTTCTTCAAAGCTCCTTTATTTCCACTAAAGAAAAGAGTGCCGCGTCTGTGGACAATATAAAGCAGACAAAGAGGGAAAATATGAAAATCACTGGGTGCTTTGTTCTTCACTCTCTGCTCCAACTGAGCGCTCTCTGACCGCAGCTGAGCTTTTCCATGTTGTGCCCCCCCCCCCTCTCTGTCTTTCTCTGTCTCTCTCTGTCTTTCCCTCTCCTCTCTCTCTCTGGTTGTCATGGATAACTGGGTAACGTGGAGCTCCCTGTACTGACCAGCAGGACCACTGCCCTCTGCAGATTTAGTCTCCCTGCCCCACCACCCCACCCCGTCCTCCATGGATAGACAGAGCAGCCTTTAAGACTGACCCCCCTGCCGGGTGAAAGAAGGTGGGGGGCTCTTGTCTCTGTGCCCTCCCCTTGTCCCCCCCCTCCCCTTCTGTCTCCCTCTGCCTCACCCTCCAACCTTCACCTCTCCCTCCCTATGAAATGAGTGCACGCCAGGAGACCCGTGTGTACATTTCTCTGTGTGCCTGTGTGTGTGCACGTGCATAGCTCCCCCAGTGTGACTGCCGCTGGCATGGAGGGGCAAAAGCTCTCACTCAGTGGTTGGTCCCCCCCTCCACCCCTGTCCCCCCTCCTCCTTTCTGCCGGTAAATACAAAGAGTGGGAAAAAAGCCCACATTACAAGCTCCTTAAGGGTCAAGGACAGGCCCCAGTCTGAATAGCTTCTAAGAGTCGTATTGTTGAATCACATAGCTAGCGATTACACCCTCTGTCATCTCCGCACGGATTTGGCTTTTTTATACAAACAACAAGAGAACATCAAGTAACAGCTACTGAATAAGTTGGCCAACTGACATGCAGTGGGAATTGATACAGGCAGGACATCAATGGAATAAACCGGGGGCCGATGTAGAATTACAGCCCCAAAAAATGGGGATTTGGCTTAACGATTTCATACCTTAACAGCAGTCTGGTGTACAGTGTATGTGGAATGCAAGAGCACAGAAGTCACCCTTTTTTTTTTTCCATGTGACGGTCAATTGTTTACAGTCCGATTGGCAACTTGAGACACAAGAATGGAGTTGAGAGACTACGTCTATGACCGGACGGTAGCCAGTTTACAAGCTAATTTTAGGATAATAAGAGAAATCTTCATCAGACAATAGCCGATGGCTTCCGAGATTGCATTTCGGCTAATGCATTCCACCTCTTTTGTTCTTGACACGGACTGTTTACCTGCATACAACCAAAGCTCGCTCATACGTGATTGGCCAGTACAGTAAAAATTGTCCCGTTGCCTAGGAATCTGCTTATAGAGATTACTGCTTTAGTGACTCTTACTAATTGGTCAGGGTCCTGGCTAGCTGAGGGAAGACGTAAAGGGGTGAGTATCCTCCAACAAAGTGTTTGTCGGATCATCAAACAGCATCTGAAACCCCTTACCCTCTTTGTAACATCCGAATTATGGGGACGTGTCTGATAATTTACTTTCCGAAGCCATCAATCCGATAAGCATGCAGTGCAGACTGGTGAGAGAGAAGGCAGGATGTGGACTTCTCCATCAAGCTCTCTTCCAGCCTTGGCAACAACGGCCTACACTGCAAAGCAACCCACAAAAAAGGAAGACAGACTTCTTAAAAAGAGAGTAGGATGATATCGGCGAAGTGTTTCAAAGATGGAGAGGAAATGTTGCTAATAGTTTAGCCTTCTGCTAATCATAGCCAAAGGCTCAAGGCTGTGACTAGCTCACTCACAGCCGCGGCTAGCAGAAGGTTTAATTACTAGCAACGATTTCTTTCTGCTATTTTAGATAGCTCGTGCCTCGAATCATAGTATGTCATCTCAAAGGGCTTCACAGGCCCTCAAGTTTGCAACAAAAACAAGGCGATAATTAATGGCATTAGGATGACATTCATGATCAGGATGATGTTTGAAATGAATGACTAGTACTCGCACAAGTTACTGTACGATGCGCGTGCATATGGCAGTGCTCGTCTGGTGGGAGGGGCTTAGCACAGAGAGGGGAGAGCGAGAGGGGTTTTTTTGTCTTTTCCAGAAAACTGCCTACACTGGGCTAACACTTGAATTATAATATGCTGAAAGGTTATTATAGAATTGTTGCCCTCCCCCAGCTTTAACCTCCTACATGTTAAACCCTCATTGCTGACAGGTGAAAAGAAGAAGCTGGCAACACAATCTGTTACAGAGGTAACACGTAAGTATACATTTAATGACAAAATGTATTATTAAATTGGGTTGCTGGCTCTATGAAAAATTACTTCCCGAAATACAGGTAGTATACGCCATAAAACAGAATTTTGACTCTGAGGAAAAAATGTAACTGTTAGCAGTGACGTACAGAGGGGGAAATGTGCAAAAAAAATTTTTTGAGGCATCACGGCATCAATGAGTATCCTTAGCAGACCCATTACAAACTAAGTCTGCAGGGGTCACACTGCAGCGAGCTGACTGCAGGGTCTCCATATCAGTGTGAACCTGCAGAATAACTACATGTGTGTTGTAAATTCTCTCCTTTTGTCTTTCGTTCACACACACGCATTCTCCCTCGTACCACTCTATCGGTCTCTCGGGTATCAAAGCCTGATATTCCTGAGGTGAGGTAGTACGTAGCACAGTGTATTCTCCGTACCTTCGCAAAGCGCTCCTGAACATGGGCCCATTGTGCTGCTTGCTTGTCTGCCACTAGCGGATAGAGTTCATGTTATATTTATGTAGCCTAAAGCACACTCTCTCCCTATCTTCCTTTATCACACTCTCCTTTCCTGCCTCCCCATCTCTCTTTCTCTCTCTCTCTCTCTCTCCCTGTCTTCTGCTGTGTTGAACTCTCGCCAGCTCCACTAGGTCTCCCCTCTGCAGACAACAGTGTTCCATCTCGATGCTTTTGCCCTAGATATCGGCTATTTTTATATGGAATAATTAGACACATAACTGATTTAAATACTGCAAAGGCAGATTCTTTTGTCTCCACTTAATGTGGCCTGGGTGCACAATGCCAAAGGTGTGAAGTGCATGTGTGTGCGTGTCATTTACATAGGTGTGTGTGTTATAAAGTAATTGCTATTTGTTATGCCGGATGAGTTCAGTAGTGGTATGGGTAAAAGGTGTGTTGATCTTCAGCATTATTCTAAACTTGTGTGAATTTCAATTTTGCGGATTTGGGATTTGTGGATGCATATGGGGCACCCACAAATCCACAAATGTGTGTGTGTGTGTGTGTGCGTGTGTGTGTGTGTGCGTGTGTGCGCGTGTGCCTGTGTGTGTGCGCATGTGCCTGTGTGTGTGTGCGTGTGTGTCTGTGTGTGTGTGTGTGTGTGTGTGTGTGTGGGCTGCATTCATTATCTGATCCGAAGGTGAGAACAAGGGAGAACACTTAGCCTGCGGTTACTCATGAATAAATATCCTGTATGGAGACACAAGCAAAAGATCAACATTATTTTTTAATATTTGTTTTGAGCATTTGTTAAGCCTGTTATTCTATACACAGTCTCATTTGCCAACCGCAAGGTCTTTGCAGAGGTATTACGGTATGTGTATAAGTGTGTATGTGTGTGAGACATAGAGTGGAGGCTGACTGCCACTGGATGCCAGCTGTCTGAAATCTCTAAAGAAAACAAAACATGGTAGTAATGATGATGATGATGATGATGATGATGATGATGTCGACACTTGTGCTGATTTGACTTTGAGGATGATCACTATTTTAATCTTTGTGGTAATCATTATGAAGATGGCACTGTTTTTGATGATGATTGTGACAATGATGATGATGAATGTCATGTAAATGAAGGATGTTGGCAATTTAGGAAATAGTGTAGTTGTGAAATTTATGCTGAAATGGTAGACGGCCTCTTTGGAATTGTGAGCAAATAAACACTCAGGTTTTCAAGTAAATTCATGAATTTGCATATTTAGGGGCTCACTGTGATTGTTTTCCTATTCATATTCAACATAAGTCCCAAGTGTGCTGAGGATGATGGTGCTCTTTTACAGGAAATAAATCACACATGTGTTATTGTGTTTGAGGCACTCAGAAAGCGGAAGTACTTTAAAGCATTACATTGACATTTTGGGAAATACACTACTGACACTTGGATGACAATAAATCGGTACCACTATAATGTCTGTGCATTAGCTCTAAAGCTACAACCTGGTACAAGCTGGTTAGCTTATCTTCGCATAAAGACTGGAAGCAGGGAGAAACAGCTAGCCTGGCTCTGTCCTAAGGTAACCAACACCCCTAAAGCGCACTAATTGATATGTTACTGTGAGGTTGCCAGAAACGAGCGAGAACTTGGAAGAGAATATTTGTTACCTTTGTAGTGAGCCAGATTAGTTGTTTCCCCCTATTTCCATTATTTATGCTAAGCTAAACTAAACAGCTGCTGGCTGTAGCTTTATGTTAACTGAACTGAGAAAAGATTGGTTTCTATCTTCTCATCTAACTCTCAGCAAGAAAACAAATAATCATATTTCTCAAAATGTCAAACTACTGTATTGCCTTCAAAAATGCTATTTCTGAAATAGCATTGTATACTCACTAAAGTCTCTCTGAACTGCGTCCTCTTCTATGCAACCGCCATAATCCAGAAGTGAGAAGGTGTGAGTTCAAAAAAGGGTTGCCTTCAATTGTGCTTATAGCAATAAGCCTTGTCAGGAGGGAGTGCTCCATAGACTGTTTTTGCCCTGGGCTTCACATCTCATGCTTCGCTCCGGCTTCCCTAACACTCTAGTCGAGCTTGTTGGAGCTTGTGATAACAATATTCTCTAAAAAAAGAGACTTGATTATATGGATGCACCTGAATCTGAATACACTAAATCCAAAAAGCACAAATAATGCGATGGAAACATGCTGACATTTCTTCTACCCGAGGTTGCTCT
Source organism: Bovichtus diacanthus (assembly GCA_943590825.1). Classification (NCBI taxonomy): domain Eukaryota; kingdom Metazoa; phylum Chordata; class Actinopteri; order Perciformes; family Bovichtidae; genus Bovichtus; species Bovichtus diacanthus. The sequence goes on from CALSBV010000422.1 coordinate 3,217,162, forward strand.
TTGTTATTCTAGTTGGAAAAGCCATGATTGACATGTCTGTGCATCAGTAATTTCTTCAAATCGATTCATATAATTGTGGCCACAAGATAAATATCGTTTTTGATCATTTAATGTCCTCAAGTTAAAGCGGTGGTGGTGGTGGGGTTCACACAGTTCATAAAACGTAGTTTGGTTAAAAAGACAGAGAAAGCGAGAGAGAGACAGAGAGAGAGAGAGAGAGAGAGAGAGAGAGACATAGAGAGAGAGAGAGAGAGAGAGAGAGAGAGATCGTAAATCTATTTGATACTTTGAAAGCACAAAAATTGAATAATGAATATATAGGTTAGAAAATACAACATTTACCCAATTTAATGTGACTTCTGGTATAAACCACGCCTACTTCTGACCTTCTATCCAAATACAGATACAGATCATTTGATGGTTAAACAGATACAGATAATGATGTCTCTGTACACCTCTACTAGATTGAAACATTCAAATATGAAAGATGAAGCAGGGACAATGCTCTTTTTTCAGTAAAGAGCAAAACACAACATTACGGAACTGAATGTAATGGGGTTGGTTCACGAATATTACAGCAAGTTACAATTGTTTAGACTGCAATATAAGTTTATTTGCATACTGGAAGAACAAAGAACTTCATTGTGCCCCCAATACAAACTTCTGAAACCAAACCTACACCCTTGGCCATCGCCGCACACGCCTTTCTTCACTTTAAGACAACTGTGCCTGTGAAAACAGTTCATTAAACAAGTCTGCTGAATTTCTTGGTGCAGCCGAAGTAATTACAAAACACTTTCTTTATGTTTGTTTTTCACAAAAAAGTGGGAAATTGTGTGTGTACAACTGGTATGCACACATACAATGACATGTTTGTATTCCTGTGTGTGTGTCTCCATCTCTCAGGCTCCTGCCTGCCTCAGTCATAAGGGGTTGTTAAAAAGAAACAGTGGCAATGTGACAGCACTACAGCGCAAACCAGATCTACTTTCTTTCGTTCTCTTTCTTTCTTGGTATTCTCCATTCTTATTGAGCTCCAAACAATGGCGAGTTTCCCCCGACGATCTCTCTCTACAGGGAACCCACCCCCTTCTTCCTAATTTCCCTCCACCTAAACAGAAAAAGAGCCCTGCTAAAGAGCGTCATTAGTGCCAGGCCATTTTTTTGTTTTCTTACTCTTGGAAGAAAGAGGAAGTGTTATCTGTGGCGAACAAACTTAACCCAATTAAGATCTGGTGGGGCGTAGGGGCTTGGCTCGGGACACAGCTGGGGCTCCCAGCTTGCCAAGCAGGCACACAGCCAGCCAGTCAGCCAGACAACCAGCCAGGCAGGCAGGCAAGTAGCCAGCCACCCACTCAGTCAGCCAGCAGCCAGTCAAACAGTCAGGAAACCAAACAGCTGCCTTCTCAGTAGACCCACCAGCTTGGCGGTCAGACAGATAACCAACCAGCAAACCAGGCTGCCAAACAGTCCGCCAGGCGTTCTGTCAGGTAGCCAGCCTATCAGACGGCCAGCCTCTTTAGCCTATGAAGGGATTTTGACCTCTGTTTAAGAACTGTCTTCTTGTATTCTCACACCAAGGAAGTGAGAGAAGTACTCAGAAATATTTACATTAGCCTACCTAATCCTAAACCTTTATCCAAGATAACATTGTTATATAATTGCTACTATATGATAGCAAAGAATCTATGAAACAGGGCCCATACGGCGTAGACTTAAATCTAACTAAAAATGATGGAGTGTCTGTCTGTCTGTCTCTCTGTCTGTCTGTGCTTCGGGTTTTTTTGATAACTGTTCATCCAATTGCCGGTGTATTGCTGAGAGACACTGCGCTTCCTTGGGTCCTCAGCGATACACCGGCCAATTGGATGAACGGTTATCTTGGATAAACACAATTCTAATAAATATGTCCCGGAGATCTTAAGAACTCACTCTCTGGGATATATTTATTAGTAGTGTGTTATATGTACACATTGTGTAGTGTATTGAATGCGGACCGATAATAACTGTTACACCGCAGTACAGCATCCTGGGTACAGGTTTAACTGCTAAAACATCAAATTACAAGTTGCTTCGGGTATAGGTGAGACAGGAAGTCCAGTTTGAGTAACAGATCCATGAGTTTCAAGGCTTGTCAGACACCAAAACACGGCACAGTGTTTTTTTATATCACAAGAAGGGATTTTACAACTCAGTTAAGAAAGTTATCACAGCAGCAATAATTTCATCTTTTGTTATTGAGAGATAGAGTAGAAATAAAGTAATCTACCAGCAACGCACGCTAGAACATATTTGACTGGCCACTGCAGTACCTTGCCAGATAACAAACGCAGGACCGTCCGGTAAGTTAGTTGAAAACGTCTCGACTGTTTAGACGGACATCCTCCTGTTTTTTAGCCGGAGCAGCTCTACAGTCGATCTGAACAAACATTTTACAGTGTAGTCACTCTGCAAAGCTGTCGATTCACGGTCAATAATTCCTCCAATGTACATATGGGCATGTTAGTATTGCATTAAGATAGACTTGAAAACGTCCAAAGTATCCTTTCACTGACAATGCATTGAATATTAAGTACCCATGTCAATATTCCTGTCTCAGATATGTGCTCTTTGGAGTGCTCTTCGTGTATCTTTCTGGACCTCTGGTAGCCTTAAAAGTTAACACATATCTTTACAACCAACACTCAGGGGCAGAATGGAGGCTCAGAGAGCTAAAGTGAATTGTATGTGCTGTTTGTTAAACACATGAGAGTTATCTGATAATTACTGTGTGTCTGTCTGTACTGCATGAATTTCAATGGTGTCATTTCTCAAACAGATCATTTGCAATTAACCAAAGGACAAAAGACCACTTGTCATATGCAAATGTGGATTGAGACTGAGACATCATCACCCCATACATGAGAGCGTACACACACACACACACACACAGCAGCATATTTCAAAATCATCAAACCTTCTTCCCCTGGTGCCACACCTCACACTGGCACACACACAAACACACTCACCCCATGATCCATACACAAGTGCCAGATACACACTCCAACAGCCAAACATGTTGATAATTAGAGCCTTGTTATTGGAAGGTGTTATCACAACAATTAACACCCTAATGTGTGTATGCATGTGTGTGTGTGTGATGGCGGTGATGGGAGGGAAGGTGCTGGTTGTGTGAGTGTGAGTGTGTGTGTGTGTGTGTGTGTGTGTGTGTGTGTGGTAAAGAAGTGTGTGTGCGCATTCCATTAATTCTACCACACGGGCCCGATTCACACACACATATGCAACAGGGGTTGGATGTAACAATAAAACAGTTTCCCAGTTTGATGAAGTTCCTGTGAATTCTGACACAATGGCAGCAGGAATATTTGGAGTGATAGATTCTGATTGATATCCAGTGGGGAGCAGAGAAAGAAGAGGAGGGGAAGGGCTGGTGGGGGGCGAAGGAGGAGATGAGTAGGTAAAAGGAGATAGAACGACAGGGGAGACGAGGAAGTCGGGGGTATAGCCGGACTGTGCCGAAAATGATGGAGGAGAAGAGAGAATTTAATTGTGCATTATTTATTTGGTTTTTGCAGTCTTTCTTTCTGTTTATCCAGTTTCTACTTAAATAACTTGAGTCTTGTGACAAAGGCAATGCAAATGGCACATAAATGACGAGGCGAGGAGGCGGAGGAGGAATGACAGAAGGATGAGGGTGCAGACAGAGGTGGGAAAACAGGAGGAACGGTGTTTGCAGGATGGGTAGGTAGAGGAGAGGATGGGAGGGGGGGACAAGATATTTTTCAATCCAAAACTTTCTAATTATATCCTTGTTTATTAAGCTTCAAGATTTAAAGAATTTTGGTTAATCAAAAATAAAAATAATTAACATACCTGTCGGGTTTATTTTCTTTCTTTTTTAATTTTTTTAATTTCTACATTTTCGTCATTGTTTAATGTCCCTCTTGATGGTTTCTATTTTATGAAGTATTTCTTTTTCAAACTGCAATCTACTATCGTCCCTTTTCCAAGGCTCTGACTGATCTTTTTTAAGAGACTCCTGTAAATTGACTTTAAAGGTTTCAGAAATTAAATAAATATGGGAGAAAATTTAAGTGATTTTTTAAAGAATTGCAGGACATTAACTAGTTAGTAAACCTACATGTTAGCTGATGAGAATAGAGAGCAAAATGTGTCTTGGTGCTATATCATCATTTATACTGAGTGACAGAAGGACACAATATTCTGCTTTTAAGTAATAAAAAGTTTTTAAAGTTTTTATTATAATAGCAAATATAACTTGTTAATTCATTAGTAGTAAAACATGACATTAATTTCATGTAGCTGTGTATTGATATCTTAATTTACTGTAAGTTCATTTTTGTTACATAATTGAGTTTCAAAGTAAACAGGTTAAGTAAAATCTCCCTTCTTAAGATGTTGTTGTGACTGTATATAAGAAGTGGATGTAGTCACCCATTGGTTTGAGGACTACAGTTTTGAAGCTTTAAGTTTGGCGTTTTGGTCGTCACCATCTTGTTTTTTTGCAACCAGAAGTGAAACGAGAGGTTTAAGTTAAGTACAACTGAACGCTGAACTTGAAACTTTTTTAGGTGACAAAAATGTTACAATTAACTTCCATGAACTGAAAACACACTGTGAAAGGGTTAAAGTTCTGAGAGGAAAACACAGAGAGCATCATAGGGATGCACAGCCCTAAAACATACGCTGCTTCATCGTTCATTTTACTCTAAAGGGTAACATCATTTACAAAATCATGCTGTATTGAAGAAGACTTGATACTAGCGGTTGAGATCATGAACTCAATAGGAAAATGTTTACTGAGGTAATAAATCCGTGAGAAGTAGAGTCATTTTCTCATAGACTTCGATACAATCTGACTTCTTTTCGCTGCATGTTCGAGAGAATGCACGTTTTTAGGGGCACTTCCGCATTGGCTTCACTTTTCAGAGCCTGAGGTTGCCGCTTGTCAGTTATCCTGTCTGTCAACACAAATTACAGTAGACATGGTATCTGTTAGTAAGTATCTCAAGAGACTATAAAATCTCTGAAAGTTGATGTTTGTACCACAGTACATTGAAACAGCCTGGAGGGGAAAAAAGTAAAAATGATAGAACATTACAGCATGCCAAGGACAATGACAGCAAAGTAAAGGATGTATGTGCGCACACACACACAATTGATTTAATACACTAACAGTGGTGTGTGTGTGTGAGTGTGTGTGTGTGTGTGTGTGTGTGTGTGTAGGCTGGTGTAATGAGGTGGAGACAGTTGTCCATTACTTCCTGAGTTGATGGGCTCCTCTCAGCAGTGCGCCCACAGCTGGAAAAGAGGAGGAGGCACCAACAAGGAAACAATACCAGACACATTCATATACTCACCCTCCGTGTGTTTGTCTCTATGACTCCTTCTTATTTAATAACAGCAATAATAATAATAATACAACTTTATTTCCAAAGCACTTTTCAAAGAAGTTTTGTATTGCTTTTATACAGAAAGATACTTGGAAAAATGAAAAGTGTAAACTTTATGACAAGAAAAATACTTTACCACGATACATTTTACAGTTCCATATCTTTATAGAGATATTGCTAACTTGAGCTCTTCAGGAAGTTCATTACAATTAACAATGATTAAAAAAACCTGATCCCACCAGTAAAAAAAGAATAGTCCACAGCGTTCACACTTACAGAGAGTTAAAAGTTCAGGTCAGTTTTTTTTGCATTTCAATCACATATACTTGACGTGTATGTACATGTATGTATGATACAGTATTTGTGTAAATATGTGTATATGTGTGTATATATCTGATATGTCTTGTAAATTATATTACATAAAAAACAGATTTTCTAAAACAATGTATCTAAATTATTAAATTGTATCGATCTAATAATAATATGCTAAATAATAAAAGAAGATGTAGAATTTCTAAAACTTTATTGCTGAATATATCTTAACCATTAGCACATTTTGGAGTTTTAAGTATAACTATAATATTATGGACTGGGGTGTATTTTTTGTATAATGCGTGTTTCTTCTCACTCCAGTCAGGACTCAGGAAGTCATTCTTTGGAAATATTAGGAGCAAGAAGTAAGACTGAAAACAAACATGACAGAGTGAGGACTTTGAGTACAAACTTTTATATTTCTATAATTCTGTCCTTGGCGTATGAAGTAAAAGAGCAGGTGTACGTTGCCATCTAGAGTTTAAAAGGCATCACTTCACCATCGAAGCTTCTTTGTGCATTTTTCCCCCAATCAGAGTTTTAAAAACTATTCTAGACTTTTTATAAACTAAAAGCCCCACGCACTATTCCAACACTTTGACTTTGTCCCTAACTAAACCTCTTTTGTGTGTGTGTGTGTGTGTGTGTCGCCCACCAGATGCCCTCGGACTTTCCCACCTTTCCATTTGCTCATATTTGACCTGTATACCTGTGTTCTCATGTTGTTAGGTCTTATCTCATTAGTGCCTTATTTTCACTTTGTAAATATGTGTGAAATGTTTTACACAATGCACCGTTTGAGGCTGACACATCTGCAAATTTATCTGCCAATAAAGTTCTTTCATCTTAACGAGTCTTCAGCAGTTTGAGTCATTGTAGCGCCCAAAGTTTAGTATAAAGTCCCTTTGTGTTCCACAGACGGTGCTTCTTTGTTGAGCTGCAGTCGAGGTAAATAGTGACACAAGGGCGGAATTTCATACTAAAAAAACTAACTTTGGAGGATACTCATTTTATTCGATAACTCAGACTACAGAAGACCAATGCTAGCGTTAGATAAGGAGCACTGTAGATGTGGCTTCCCATCACTTAGATTGGAAGTGCGTGAGGAAGGGATCATGGGGATTGTGCACAAGTGCCTGGATAAAACACGATAAAGTGCACAGTAGGGAAGGACATGAGGAAACTGCACACCTGAGTTCATCAGGCCTCAGCATATCTAAGTACCTTTACCTCTCACATCTCTGCATCAGCCAGTTTTGTTATGGTTTTGTTTGCATCCACGTGCTGCATTCATTACTACCTCATTCACATAGCTATTGTTATTTTACATTAAGTTTACAACAAACTTAATTTATTTCCTGTGCGATTCTGTTTTTATACAATTTCAGTAGTTAGACATACGGCTGTGTCTCGCTGAGCACAACACTGAACTCCAAGTTGCTCTCGACTGTTAAGCATTTCTCTGGTAAGCTAGAAAAGCACCATATAAAATGTAGGCTAGTCTTTTTAATAGAGCTTGAGAAGTTTTGTGAAGAACCTGGCAAAAACCCTACTGAGGCCTTTTGTCTCTTTGACCTCATGTCGCTACTAAATATTAATTTGAAGATGAAATATGCTATTTATTTCTAGATTTGTACAGACTTTTCACTTTTAGATGAAAGACTATCTGCTGCTTAGTGCTAAAAACCCAAATGACATTCGCTGTAATTCAGCGTTGCAAAACAGTACATCAGTCAGCATTGACGGGGAGTGTATATTGAATAAATGTAATTTTTTTTATTTCTTATGCTTACTTCCGTCTTGGACAAAAGAAAAAAAGAAACACTCATCAAATCAAAACAACATATTCAAACATTTGTAGACGTTTTCTTTAAAAATATAATCAAATTTCCCCCTCCATACCTTGAATATTAACACTGCAGCCGATAATCCACAGCGCAAAGTTGTTTAACATTTACTATTTATATACCTCCTTTTTTTTCAACAGCACAGGATTTAAACATTATCTACAACAGATGGAAATGTTGAGCAGTTAAAATTTAAACATTTTTAAATGACTTCTTTCTGGTGTGTAATCCGTTTCCAACTAAAGAAAACAATTTTCACCACATTCACAAATGTTACGAGGATTTCCTCACACCCAAAGTAACAAACACGAGATACGGGGTGCAAGCTGATCTACACTTCATAACTGGATGGCTGATTCATCTGAACTAGATACAGAGTATTACAAATCATTAACCAAATCAAAGCATTCTACAGTTTCTGGAAATGGGTCAAAAGCTTTAAAAACAAAAATCGACAGCAAAAGCCAGAAAAGTGACAACAAAAGTATTTGTTGAGTTGTTCCCCTGAATTATAAGCGAGAGTGAATGTTATGTGTCAAACTTTTTTTCTAAGCTAAGTCAGTGAAAATGTCTATACGTTCAGTATTACGTTTGTCAATATTGGACGCCCTTCTGTGAAGACAATCCTATATTTGTTCACTTGGATTTTGCATAAATTAGTGACAAATAATGGGATCCCTTTTATTCCTTCAAGTTTTCCTGGCAAACATTACAAGCTGCCTTTTGTGCTTTAATGTAATCAAAATGGTCCATTTTGATTTTTGATTACAAAACAAAACTGCCGAATCTGTTTACTGCCGAAGTTTATTGTTCTTAGGTCCAAGTGTCACTACTCTCCCTTGAACAAAAGGGACTACTTCTCCTTATGTCGAATAAAATGAGATATAAATCAAATGAAATTTGAGCCAACAATACAGCGAGTGAGAACAAACTTTTAATTGCTGGAATTCTTACCTCAAGAGAATCTTAGATAACTCCTTGTGAAATCTTAAGCACCATATTGAAACACTGTATACAGCAGGTATGCTACTTATCAGGCTAACCCTATATCCATTATATACAAAACATTTTAAAATCCTATTACCCAGCCATCCATTGGTGACCAGGACCCTTTGTGCATTCAGCTAGGAAAGAGAGATGTTCGATGTTTATCCTGTACAGCGTGCCCATGTAGCCTACACACCAAGTTCATGGAGTCTAAACAGGCAAACTGGAAGTTTTTTTTAATATATTTTTTTTTTTTTAATATGGGATGACTGGGTGAAAAGCGCTGTACATTATGAAGAAAACAATGATGACAAAGGGATCTTGGAGAAGATAAATAAAATCATCATTAAAGTCATTAGAATATGCCATCCTCCATCAATCCATCCACGATTAGATAATAATATCCAACATTAACGACAAATCTTTTTCCATCAAACCAAGTGTGTTTACAACTTTTCTTTTCTTTTTTTTTATTAAAAAAAAAAGAGAAAAAAAAGAAAAAGGTCAGAACAGGTATCCTACGCAGGCACCAGGAGTCTTCTGTTCTTGAGTTAGGTGAAGTGTTCAGAACACTGCTGGCACTTGGAGCCTGTGTGTGTGTGTAACAGTGTGAGTGCATGTCTCTGTCATCTGTTAGTGTCGGGGGCCACCCGGTCGTGGAAGAGGGGCACCTGATCAGAGGGAGAGAGAAGAAAAAACAAAAATAAATAAATAAATAAATTATAACAGTTAACTTTCTGTTCATTTTCCTTTTACATACAGTATTTTGTTTTAGTTTACAATATTTCTATATAAATAATAATAACTATTAATACAGGACCTTTAAAAATTGAGATTACAATGTGCGTTGACAGACCAAGCTAACAACAATAAATGCTGGATTGTAATCCTAAACTCATACTGAGTCTAACGTAAATGTACAAACAGCTCAATTAACAAGGACAAAAAGAATCTATATGAAGACAAAAGGTGAAGGGAAAGTAGAAGTGACCCACCTGGAGAAGCGAGAAGTGGAGGGCGGGAACTTTTTAGAGAAGGCGGGGCTCCTCTACTAAGGTGAGGGCCCCTGGGGCCTTGGTGGTACGGGGGAGCGTGGTGGAGTAGGGGCCCACGAGGCACAGAGGGGGCACCGTAGAGGTTGTGTGTGGACAGAAGGCCTCGTGAAGCTGAGGACCCTAATGACGGACCAGGAGGTCGATGCAAGGACAGTAGAGGAGGAGGTTTGGTTTTGGGATAAGAGCCTTAAAAAAAAAAACATAAAAACATTATTACAGGACATCATGACAGGAAGCATAACAACATTTTGGACTTTAATGTGCAGTAGATGTACGTAAAATAAAGGGTAACTTAGTGTGTCTAGAGCAGGGGTGCCCATTACGTCGATCGCAAAGGTAGTGTGGGTAGATCGCATGGCATTGAAAAAATATATATATTTTTTATTAAAAGTTAGCCTATCATCCATCCTCACTATGGCATTTGCCACTTGATTGACGTACAGGTCAGCCAGTCTGAGATCTCATCTTTTCTAACACGCGGTTCACCACGCATGCGCGGTCAACTCCGCCAGCTGCAAATCACCGCGAGCTGATTAGCTAGTTAGCCTTCCAATTTATACAATTCTGCTAAAGAAAGGGTATAAAAATGAGTGGGGAAGCTGGACCAAGTAAGAACCAAGTAAGAACCAAGAGTGCGCAGACTTGTCCGCGAGTGGTGTTGTTTAATTATGCGTGTTCATGTTTTGTGTGTTTTGCCACCATGGGTGAGAGTTATGTCCCGGAGGAGGGGGGGCCCGGTGTGTTGCGGTTAACGGGTGGTAGTGTCCTGGTAATAAAAGTTGTACCTGGGGTCTTGCGGTGTATGTGGCACAGGACAACATAAAACATACTCCCGTCTCTGACTCGTTGGTGTTCTCTATCCATTCGCTTCCCGTGGCGCTCGCCACAATATAAATAAATATATGTTTAGCATTTTTAATGTAGGTAGATCATTTTGACTTGGTCATTTTAAAAGTAGCTCCCAAGCTGAAAAAGTGTGGGCACCCCTGGTCTAGAGGAATGATATATGAAGCCAAAATGACGCAAAAAATAAAAAAAGGCTGTGTTTTTTTTTTTTTGTTTTTTTTTTTACCGTTTTCACCACATGATTTCAAAGTAGTGGCTACCTGGGAGGTGAGAATCTATATCAAGATTTCGATTTGCCTATTAAGTAATTTTAAACATTTTCCAGATGAGTGCCATGAATTTGTGCACGTGCTAAAATAATAAAACGGTGAAAATACATACTAAAATCATACTAATGCCTTTTTCCAGGTAAATGGCACAAAGTTTAAGTTGGGGAAAATGACACTGAAAGAGCAACATAAAACCTTGTTTTAGCACGAGCACATTCACACATTAAAAGTTTCAGAGCGTTTTCAAAACACCAAGTCAATGTGCTTTCTCTGCACTTGTTGATTTCCGTGTTTACATTTCGGCCCTGCTCCTTCCTACACACCCCTCTGCAAATTTTATTTACTTACGACTATAGTTACTTTTTCATTTGGTCTACTTTAAGATGTGCACTGTGAAACCACACCAGACTAATGAAAAACAAACCGGAATGATCAAGTTCACTCGGACTAGCCAAACGGACTATGGCTTTTGAAAGCGCCCTTAAAAGGCCTCTGATGCAGGTGGATAAGTAGTGAACTCTGTAGACTAACCTGGTGAAGGCAAAAGAGGAGCGGGTGGTGGTGGGTGGTTCATCATGAGTCCTGCTCCGCCTGCGGACTGGGGTTGAGGGGGCCCAGGTGGAGTGGGGAGCAGAGGAGGCGGTTTCCCCAGTCCTGGAGGTAACATGTTACCCCTCTTCCCCTCAGTGTGGGAAACTGGAGACAGAAAGGACAGAAATAAAAATGAAACCAGCACAACAGACGGGAGAATTATGGAAAAGTCAAAACCATATAAGGAGTTAAAAGGTGCAATCAGTTTACTTTGACCCTGTTCTTTGAGCGACGATATTTATAGTAGTAGTAGTAGTAGTTTATTTAGCATCCCACCTTGCGTGTGCTCCTGCCGGGAACGGACGTACTCCGAGATGGTTTGCAGCTCCTCGTGGTAGAGATGCACCCCGCCGGCTAACAGCAGGAGCAGTTGACGGGTTTCGGAGGGAACAGTGTGGCGCTCGATCTTTTCTCGATCCAGAAAGTCATCCAGCAGCTGTGACGCCTGTGCTGCACTGTCCGCGGGGTCCCTCGACGGGCGCTCTTTGACGAGTCTGCGACTGTACTCGGCTGCAACAAAGTCCATGGCCTGGTCTTTGGGCATGTTGCGATGGACTGGGACGGGGGGGGAATTGGAATGTTAATGTTGAGGTGTCAGGGGACTGAAGGGGAAGAAAGAGGTGAAACAAGACGAGCCAAAAACCGTAGAAATAGACGTAAAATCAACGGGGTTCACTCAGGTCATACTGGGATCTGGTTTGTTTTAATCCGATGTTGGAGTCAGCAAATTCAGCTAATAATGTCGCAAGTTGTGTTTTTCCTGAGAAGACGAGGGGCAACGAGGGGCATGCAATTTGTAGATGTGCATTTATTAGTAACTTTATTTCTTGCTGAATTATGTTCCTGGACATAAAAGACCTGATTTGTAAGCTTTGTTTTGTTTTTTGTTTTTTATTTGCATTCAGACATGTGACACAAAATCACAATGACTAAACTTTAGATGATTTGTGCGTTTAAATTATCGAGTGCAATAAATAATTCCTTTATTATATTTGCTTTAAAGACATGCATTAAAATGATTGTATTTAATTGATTTTATTTATGTGGTGATGACAAGAATGTGTTTTGGTTTATTTTTATTATTTGCAATTTGTATTATGCAGATTTGTTTGTGCATGGTGCGCCATTTAAAAATGTGTATTTTTATATGATGAAATTATTTTCATTATAAAATATAGAAACATATGTAGTAGGGAAACTTTTTAATATTTTTTTATCAGTTTTATGCAGATTATGGTATAGATATTGACCATATATTGACCATCTTATTGTTTTTACAATGTGGATTGCATATTGTTTTATATTGAATCATCTGGAAGGAAAACTACACTTTATTGAAACTTGTGTTTCATTTTCATAGCCCTGGTCATCAGCTCCATTGGTTACAATTACATCCTTTTGATCATAATAATTAATGAGGCGTCCAGACGTGACAACATGGCTAGAAATGAGGTCCAATGGTGACACAAGAATGTCCGATCAGATGATTAATAGTTTGTTAAAAAAAAAAAAAAAGATCGTTTTTACAGATTAGCGCCCATTAATAGTCCATCATTCAAAGTTGAATCAGGATCTCCGTCTGTAAACTGAAATGTTTACCACAGATGGTACGGGTCATAATTAAATAGTATAAGTGGATTTTGAAACTAACCTGGGAGTTTGTTGCCTGACCACTTCTGATTTTTAGCAATGTTCAGAGACTTCAGCAATTACTTTGTCGAGTACAATATTATCATAACCCATAAAACCGATGCCCAGAGATACGAAAATAAAACCCAAGTTGTGGTAAACTATAGTTTTCCTTCTAACATTTTGGGAAGTTCGCTTATTGGCTTTTGATACCACTCTCACGTCTGTGCACTCGATATGAGGCTACACCTAGCAGTCGGTTAGGTTAACTGTTCAAAAAGGTAAACATTTCTCCAGGGTGCAGTAGCGTCACAGTGATGACAAGATAAGAATAGTCCCACACATAAACCCTTGTGCAATCTGTACAGATCAAACAAACAAGAGATAATAAGTTCATTAGTGGGCTTTAGAGGCGCCGGTAGCTTCATCTCCATCAGACAGAGATGAGAGTGGGATCGATCTTCTCATATGACTCTCGACAAGAAAGCCAAACTAAAATGTGGAACTTCCCTCAGTTTGTTAAGTATGTACTGGCATGTAATGTCAAAGTGTAAATCTCTGTGGCAGCCAGTGGATGATGTGCCAACAGAGTGCCATTGGTGTTGATTGATTGACTGAATGAACATTGTGCTGGTTTTGATGGACTGGATGTATTTTCAGTTGAGAGTAGAATCGTAGATTTAGAACTCTACAAGTTGGTGTTTTAATGGGAATATCGCTCGTTTTTATTCGGTTTCATGCAAAAAAATCTAGTTCAGATTTTGTTTTCAAAGACGTTGGTAGAATATACATGAATCGTAAACCGCATTAGACCATTAGTTGAAAAGGGATGGAGGGTTGTAAAGGAGGTAGTTTGGCTACACTTGAAGGAATGGAGGGGCAGGGACTTACTTTTGAGGGATTCTGAGAATATGATAACAGTGCAGGAGGACAGAGCTACGTTTGTATGCTCCACCAGAATACATAACGGCGAGCCGTCTGCTCGGACATCCTGCAGAGCCCGGGTCAGGCCTGATTCCGCCTGAAGGTAGAGCATTTCCACTGACAGGCCACGCTCCTGCAAGCACTGGCTTAGCGATTTGGGGTAATCCCTTTGAGAGGAAGAGAAACACTTCGTTAACTTGACATTTCTATATTAAGTGACTCAGGTGGCATGTAGAGAAACCTAACGTATATCTCCGAGATTGTGCTTTACCAAGAAAAAATGTAATTGTAAGTCATAATTCCTTTTGTGTGGTGCAGTCTGTTTAGATGGATCTTTAATTAGATGGGACCAAGTGTAGTATTACGCAGAGCTTTGTGTGGGACTAACATACATTTTTGGCTCTCTCATAGATGTATTTAGTGTTGTAGTATGTGTTTAGGTAATACATTAGGTAAAACAGAAGGTCTTATTCTTATAGAAGACTTGAGTGAATTTGTTTTGAATTTGCAAAGAATGGTCGTCCTTCTGTCAAAAGGAAAAACCTTCAGGCAAAAGCAACTTCCAAACTGTTGTAACAGCTATAAAAAAATAAACCGCATCTGCATGCCAGTAGCACATTGGCGGTTTGTCTGTACGCAGTGGCCAACGTACGCAAGCGTAGTTGCAAGTGATCGCCGTAGTTTAGCACAAATATGAGTGTTGAAATGTACCAACCACAAGAATGACAGAGGAAAAGAGTTTTATGTTGCAGGTTATGTTGTGTTTTATGGACATGGTATTGCAGATACCATTTATTTATTTTTTGTTATAATATGGCATGCAACACTGGCTATTAGTCAGTAGCTAAATTTGTCCCAGAGTGGAAAATATCGCTTTGAATGAATACACTATGCAAAATTAGTGCCGTTACCAGAATACAATTTGAACTACAATATCAACGTCTGTCCTACTTTTACATTTGTATTTTAAATGTCACTGGTATGCAACAATAGAAGCCACGTTGCCGTTTTGAGAGAACGTGTGATCCAAGTCCTATTTCATATGTACTGTAACGTGACTACAAATGTTAATGTTATTTAATGGCATTTAGATCAGACTATATTCAGCGACTTTTAAACTTTGGTGGAATGGTGCGTGTTGGAGAAACAAATGTAAAAGACAATTCTGATACACATTTATCCATGGGTGTGGATTTGGCTAAAGGTATGATTAATGTTACACCTGCATGATACTGTGCATTTTTATTTATGAGAGAAGGCTGTATTGTCACTGTGCTGACCGAACACTGAAACACAAGTCTTAATGTTGCTTCTTTCTTCATGCGAGTATAAAAATGTGTCTTTTTAGACAAATGTGGTGCCGGTTGATTAAGCACCTCCCTGTAGAGCTCTGCATACCTATGAGCCAGTGAGAGTGCTGCTGCCAAACATACATGAATACAGGGCCAAACGGTTATCTTCAACAGAGAAAATCCAAGAGTGATCCGGCAGATGCTTGTAGTTAGAGTTGTAGGGTTGAGTGCTTAAAAAGGACAATACCTTACCACAAAGAATTATAATCTACTGTGCAATCTGTACATTGTAGGACAGTGATGTGATATCTTTGTTGTATAGCCTCTGTAAACAATAACCACAAGGATCATTTGATAATTGTCTGATTTAAATGTGTCATCATGCCTATAAACTGCAGAAATAACACACTCCATTAACTTTAGTAAACCAAACATAATTAGACAGAGATTTAAAAAAAAACAATATTAAAAAAAAATGTTTTTTTTAAAAAGGATAAGGCTGGCGATTATGCATGTCTGTCATAGTCAAGAAAATTCCATAAAAAGTCCTACAATTTTCAATGCAATCCGACATACAATCCACTGACTTTGGCCCAAAGATCAAAGTGAATTTGGATGCAATGTCCAATTATAGCAGTGCAATAAACATGGACAAAGCTTTCATATAAAATCGATGAAAGCAGTAGCAGCAGCCAACAGAGTAAACTAACGTGGGAGAAAAAAAACTCAGTAAGTATGAAATGTATTATTGTTAAGTGAAACATAATACAATCCCTGCCGTTTAGCAATTTAGGCATAGAAACTTTTTACACAATTGTCATGATGGGAAAAAGGAGATGGAAAGGAGGCCCCGGTGTAAGAGTATCCTTTAGTCCAGTATGTACAAGTACATGTTTTGTCTTCCTCATTACATATTATATTCATTCAATTGTCATCCGTCACTGGCAGGTGAGCCGCCTAAATACAGGTGCCGAATGTTCTTGGCTTTAAATGTCACTGGTATGCAACCCCCAACACTCATCCTTCTTGTCTCAGGAAAGTATAAACCCTGCAAATTTCCACTTCAATTAGTTGTGGTTAAGACTTAGGTTATAAGTACTCACAGGCACCGGTTGGTGACAGAGAGGACCACGCAGTCGGCTGGCTTCTTCTCCTCCTGCACCTGTCTGTAGAACTTCTGATACAGGGCTTTACGTCTGTCTGCGGGGCCGCAGCAGTCGGGCTTGGCTGGCTTGGCCGGCTTGGCTATTTAAAAGTGTAAATCAAAAGGATACCAGTTATTGAAGAAATACAAGGAAATTAAAAAGACGATAAAAAGGTCTCGTGGTGAGCAAGGTTTCCGAGCGCCACATTTATAAAAATAAATAAATAAAAAGCATTCAAAAAAATTGAGTGGTGCAAGCTTGTTACTGCGCTTTTAGCATTTTAGTGCTTCTATAAGGAAAAGGTCTCACCATTTGGCTGATGCTTGTACCCCTCGTACTTCACACTTCCACTGTAGTTTTGAATTTGCTCTAGTTCTTCATAACTGTAAGAGAAGTGGTAAAACAGGAGCATCTTTTAATGTTACATTTTTAATGAGGGAGGCTTTTCTATGCCTATTGTTCACTAGGTCATTATATGTGATGACTTGAATTGATTAAAGATGTAATAAAATACTGAGGGTAGAGTTTCTGAAATCATGACTCCATATCCAAACAAGTGGCATTTTCTTTCCAAATGAAATATGCTTTAAAAAGAACCAGGATATAATATACTTCAGTTTTTGATGTTGCCGTCTGGTTGATTGTTTGGTCACACAAACGATTGCTTACTGAAGCAAACGTTTCCATTTTTGTTTTACTTTAAAACAATAAGATGTGAATTGCTGCAATACTTTGGTTAAACAATGTTGACATAATAATTTGTTATTATTATTATTCTACAAAAATCTGTCTGATGTGATCCATGACGGTAGAACACAGTTCAATTTGATTATGATATATAATTTCAGATACATTTAAGTCTCAAAAAATTCAAAATATTTTATTAATGTGGTGTTATTGATTTAAACCATACCAGCCAACTCTACTTCAAAACAAATATTTTGAAATGGACAGAAATTTTGCACTAAAACTATTTATTATAAACGTATCCTAAAATGACAACCTGAAACTCGACTACAAAGTGAACCGTTTTAACTGGAGCCGTCCATTTGGTAGAAAACTGTTCCACTGAAACTGTAAGACGGAACTGCTCTTCCTTCTGGGGAAGGGCTCTCCCATCCGAGACCTTACTATCAACATCGGCACCTCGGTTGTTCCCCCGACCTGGACTGTGAGGAACCTGGGTGTGACACTGGACGACCAACTGTCGCAACAGCCCACTCCTGCAGACACACTCTTTACAACATCCGGAGGACACGTCCCCTACTGATTCAGAAGGCGACGCAGGTTCTGGTCCAGGCTCTTGTCATCTCTCGCCTCGACTACTGTAACTCCCTCCTGCTGGACTCCCTACATGAGCCATCCGACCTCTAAAGTTCATCCAGAATGCAGCAGCCCGACTGGTCTTCAACCTCCCCAAGTTCTCCCACACTACACCGCTCCTGCCTTCACTGGTTACCAGTGGCTGCCCCAATCTGCTTCAAGACTCTGGTGCTGGCCTCCCGTGCTGTGAATGGATCGACGCCTTCCTACATCCAGGCCATGGTCAAACCAAACACCCCAGCTCGTTCACTTCGCTCGGCATTGGCCAATCGGCTCGCTACTCCCTCGGATCCCCCTCAAATAAAACCTCCCTGTCTGCTATGCTGGCTCGAAAACGGTGGAACGACATCCCGATTGATATCAGACAACCCAGCTGTTTCGAAAGCACCTTGGCCAATAAAATAAAAAAATTCACTTACATAAGTTTGGCTTATTTTAAGCTATTTTACTGCACTTATATGATTTCACCTATTTGAAGCTTATGTACTTGCAAGATTCTCGCTGTTCGGAGTTGTATCCTCAGGATTGTTTGAATTTATTGTAAGTCACTTTGGACAAAAGAGTCAGTTAAATGCAATGTAATGTCCACAGAGAGGTTGGTGAACCATCCTTGCTGAGAGGGACATTAGTTCCGGTAGGTTATTTTTTAGATATAATTTTCTTATGCTTTGGGCAACACATAAAAAAACAAATTCACTTACTCCATACTGTAGCAGCAGCAGTTACATAAATAATTGATGATTACAAATCTGAACTCTTTTTGATTAAAGTCACAGCCTGAGCATACTTTAGACCTCTACGAGCTAGTATCATATGACAGGTTATGGGACTGTGGCTACAGTTTTCTTACCACTCCAGTTGTATCAGTGAATGGTGTCGTGTGCTTACAACCTTATTTAAACACTATTCCATTGACAAAGATCTTTCAGAAAAAGAAGATCCCAGGTGGAACTCCAAATAAAGCTGCCTGGATTATGATCCGCGTATTATACATTAGCCACCACTCAAACGCTGCAAACTAATGTTACAAAGCAGCGTATTAGAAATGTAACGCGGGTAACGTTACCTGTCCAGGGCATCCTTCAGCTCTTCGGTCCTCTCCTCTCTGGTGGAGTAAGGCGCTGCTCTCCGAAACAGACGCAGTTGTTGAGCACTGCACAACACAAGGATGGGTTTTAATGTGTGCCTTATCAAATACAACTAACCTTTATTAACGTCAACTCGTGTCAGTTTGTGGAAGCCGTTTTGTTTTCTACTGTGGCTGCCACCTAGCATGTCCGCTGCTAATGCTAAACCTGCTACTGAGATCCCTCGCGTACCTTCCATTGGGGTTCGCTGGTTGCCGGCGGGAAGCTGCAGACGATTTCGCCCAAGACGACATTTTATCTGCACTGCAACTTCACCCCAATACACCTAAACTTCCAAAGCTTTTAATCACAGGGAGTAAAAACAATTAATAAATTCCTGACGGTAGTACACAGGGCTCTACTACAGCCCTCCCTGTAGTGGGGAGGAGACGGAGAAAGAGGAGGAGGAGCAGCTCTTCTTCTCGCGGTCGATTTGCCAGTTTACAGGTATTTTAGCGCCACCTACTGGAGCAGTGGACGATGGCCGTTAAATCAAACCTCCAGCCATGAATAAAACTGGGGAAAAACCTAGACCATATAACGGATGATGCCTTTGACATTGTTTTTTTTTTATTTTTTAGAAATGTCATGTTTTGATCCTTCTGGAATGCTGCTGGTTTTCCCATACCCATCATTATACACATTATATGTCTCTTTTCAATTTTGGCTACCTCAGTGTGTGCCAGACTCTCTCCCATGGGGGGGATTTTAGAGCAACTATGGAAAAATGTTGGGTGGGCTTATCATTTATAGGCATACATAATGGTATTTTTGTACTTTGCATTAAATTAACCTATGTAAACAATTTAGGGAGATTTGTCCCATTCTTTAGAAAGCTCCATTCAGAGTAGCATAAGACAACATTTCTATAAACAGATTCTCCATTTATATGATGGGTTCCAAGATTGCATAATACATAGCCTACAGCTGTCATGAAAGGCAGAAGTAGGTAGTAGCCCACTCCTCTTCACGAGTAGTCTACAGAACTGCATGTGTACATTTGGTAAATTGCCCCTTTAACAACTATTTCAAAAATCCAGTTTGTTAGAGCCTTTATCTATTTATTCGTCTGTCAGTCTAATGCAAATAACGTTAAACTTAAAAAGAAAATTTTTTAAAAAGTCTGACTGTAACCCACACATATTGTCTTGTGGCTTTGATTTTTCGTTGATTCCGGTTTTGTTATGTATGAAACGAAACAAGACCATTTCATGTTGCGTTTATATAAAGAAATAAAACAACCATACTTAATTTTCATCACCAAAATTGAATAAAATACGATAATACTAGATGGCAGTTAGCACTGACCCAGGTGTCTACTGGCGAGCACCTTGCGTTTGTGTCGCGCGGATAAGCTCACGCACTCGTCTAGAACTCGAACCGTGAGCGCGCCGCGGTGGTGACAGTCGCCATTTTATTTTGAAAATCAAACTGAACTGGAGGCACAGCGACCCTTCCATTTCGTCAAGTTTGTTGTGCGAAACAAGAAGGGATGAACATCTGAATTACTTTCTTGGGAGCACGGTGAGATTTACAATATATTTGGTTAACAACCGTCGACATATTTATATATAGCGCATAAGTAAAGACGTTGATAGGGAGGATGGCCGTTAGCCACCAATGCGGGGAGGTCTATTTGCTGAAAAGCAGCTGTCATGTTGGTCACATTATAAAAGTAACAATTCTTTAATTTAGTAACGTTTCTTATGCAACGTAGGTAACGTAGTTATCTATAACTATATTAGTCAAATTTTAGCTGGAGACGATAATAACGTAGGCTCGGTGTAACATTTACGCGTCGTTAGAAGACAGTTAGCATTGGCAGCTAGCATATAACGTTAGCGATTCCATATATTAGCCAGAGCCCGTAGAAATGAGCTAACGTTAACAAGGTTAATGCTAACGTTAGCTGGCACGATCGCGCAAAACCCATCCGCAATACTTGAGGCCTTCACGCGTACAGCCAATGCATGTGGAACGGTCTCAAAACCTTAGAAATCGTCTTTTCTAGTCAAAGTGGTGATTAAAATAGTAAAATAAAATTAAAATAAACGTTATGTTAATAGGCTTTGTCGATTCATACACATCAGCTTGAAACGGGCTCATGTTGCTAATGTTAGCATCACGTAAATGCTAATTCAATAGCATTAGCTTGTAGCCTACAGGGAGTTGGTAACATTTCACAGAGGTTAATGTTATATATTGACCAGTGGTAAGTTATTCTGATTAGTAGAGGTGGGAATATAGAATAAAGTGTGATATAGTAAGTGAAACAGATTTAACGGGTAATGTTAACGCTAGCTTGATTATCCGGTAAACATGTTGGCTAACGTTAACTTAAACTTCTCCCATAGCAAGTGTTTATCAGCGTCATGGTAATGTTAGCTTAGGTAGCTAGGTTACCCCACTTGCCACAGTAGTATTGTCCCCGAAAGGTGACGTTTGTTTTAAATCCATTTATTAACATAGCCTGGTATCATTTATGATGTCTGGTAATTGTATGACTGCCAAACGTTAAGTAACATGTAGATCGCTTGCTAGGTATATTTGCTAACTTACATTAGCTTGCTCTTTGTTTCAATGGGTGATTTTAACTCTCTGTCCATTAGTCATTAGAAATTCCTGGTTGGCTACTTTAAATGCTACGTACTACTGAATTGGTTGATAAAGCTGCGGAAGTCTTTATGCTACTGCAAACTGTAAGGTTTGTTAGTTCGTTAAGCAACTTAACACACGGTGGCTTTGAATCTGTGTGCCAGATATTTGGGTACCTTCGAGGCCTAGTAACGTTAGAAGCTATTGGCACGGCAAGTTTACATAACTACAATATCTCTGCGAAGGTGGCGTACTAAACTACGTCGCTTTAATTCATATTAACCGTAGTTTTAGAATCTATTTGCAGATAAATGCCCGGGCAGCCGACGCTAAAATACATTTTAGTGCACCTCTGTGTCTGTTATGCACGTAGGCCTTAAAGCCTGTCACAATATTTTTTGTTGTGAATTGATTGTAAATATTGTCCAGCAAGAAAGTACCACTACAGAACTCAAAGTTTAATGCTGTTCACAGAAGTATTTTTGTTTTATGCTTCTCTTGTTTTTTCTTCTTCTTTTATTTCAACTACAAAACGTTGTGTGTGTGTTTTTTAAAATCACTTTAAACTTGTTTGTCTTTTTATTACAGATGCTGAACTTGATTTTAAACTGAAGGACTCTACGTAGTTCCGTGAGCCACTGATCGGAAAACTCATTTGGAAGCTTATATTTTTTTTTTTTACACTTTTGGGGGGGGAGCAGAAGTAACCTATCACTGAAGTGACTAAAGGGGAATAATGGTGATTTTGCGCCGTGCTCGGCCGCCTGCTTCCGCCCCGACCAGCAATGAATCTTGACTCGCTTTCGCTGGCTTTGTCTCAAATCAGCTATCTGGTGGACAATTTAACAAAGAAAAACTACCGAGCCAGCCAGCAAGAAATACAGCATGTAAGTGGTAGCAAAGACGTCAAGTAAATATTTTGTGTATCTTTCAACAGATCTTAAAGTTTATCTATATAAAGTGTCCTAAAATATCTTGTTGTGTCCACATGTTCTGGATGTTTTGCCCCTTTTCTCCCAGATTGTAAATCGTCACGGCCCTGAGGCAGACAGGCATCTACTACGCTGTCTCTTCTCCCATGTGGATTTCAGTGGCGATGGTAAAAGCAGTGGCAAGGACTTTCACCAGGTAATTTTTGATTAGAGACTCATTGATTTAATAAATAAAAATAATGATAATAAAAAATAAATAAATACCGTTTTGTTTTGTTTTTTAAGCAAAGATCTTTGTTAGTAGTGTTGCTACATAATTTGGCAAGAAAACAGCATTGCCGACATCGCATTTGTTATCAGGTTTATTTTTGTATTATAACAGTTGCACAAAATTTTGTCTGGTCTTTTTGGAAGTTAAATTTATTGAGCATTTTACGGGTTTCCCGATTCCCAGGATATGCACACAGCCAGGCAGCAGAAATGCATTCATATAATGTTCAAGCATTACCCTTTTAAAAGTCAATTGGTATGACATGCACAACCTTGCATTCCTACAACTTTTTTTTGTCCACATGGTCTGTGTTGATAGACAGTGGAGAAATGTAGCCAATATGGAATTTCAGTGAGAACTAGAAGATTGTATCAGTAAATGGGCTAACCCAGACAGGACCATTAAGATAATCCCTTCAAGTGATGAAATATAAACAATCTGTTGGACTTGTGTAATATGGGGTAAAAAAGTATCTCTCCCTTCTGAAACAGTCTGAAACTCAAAAGCTTACCGTATTTTCCGCACTATAGGGCGCACTGGATTATAAGGCGCACTGTCAATGAATAGTCTATTTTCGATCTTTTTTCATATATAAAGCGCACCGGACTATAAGGCGCATTAAGCGAAACAAACCAGTCAGATAAGTCAAACTTTATTAAACGTGTTCACAAAAACTCTCAACATTGTTAAAACGTTAATGAGCGTATTCATAATAACTCCCAACCTTGTTCAGTTGTAACACGTAAAATACAACACAATACACTCACTTGCAGCTGCTCTATTCCCATGTTCTACTGCGTGACTGATAGCCTTGAGTTTGAAGTCCGCGTCGTAAGCGTGTCTCTTGACAGGCGCCATTTTGGGGTCCTTATACACACACGCTGTAATATTATGGTGAAGCACAGTATGTATCACTCCGCGACGCTCCTGACCACGGTAGCCGTAATGCTGCAAGCGGTGCAGCTTTGTAGTTTACCAAAGTCGTACTAAAACATTTTGACAGAGCGCCGTGAGCGCCGTGTACCACACAAAATCGCTTCGAGGTCAGTAAGCACGACCAGAATTAATCCATATATAAGGCGCTCCGGATTATAAGGCTCACTGTCGTTTTTTGAGAAAATTAAAGGCTTTTAAGTGCGCCTTATAGTCCGGAAAATACGGTATGTAATAAATACCATTACATATGTATGTATTGATTATGAAAAAAAATTATAAGAGCTATACAGAAATAAATGAAAAGGTCTGTTTTTAACAAAGTATGCTATATATATATATATATATATATATATATATATATATATATATATATAAATAAATAAATAAATAAATAAATAAATAAATAAAATGTTGAAACTTCAAGGAAAAATGGTTTCATATTGACGTTTTTGCAGTCCTGGCATAATAGGTCATCAAACAAACATTTCTCTCTAACATTTAAAGCGTACTAATTTTACACTTGTACACGTGGTAGTTTCACATCTTCTTTCACAAGTGTGACATGTTAATTGAGGCAGGAGGATACTAGTACGCCTGGTCTTCCGGATGCCCAATGCTGATTTTAAAATAATTTTCAGTTAAATGAATAATAAGATGCATTGTAGGAAAAATTAGTTTGGTTTTGTTTTTCCTTAACTCATCATAGTGTCAAATTTTCCTTTTCAGCGCATACAGTTTGAACTTATTGACTATGATAAACTGGTAGCCGTCACTCACTTTTAGATAAGCAGCGCACAGAAAAGAGTTGGCATTCACTATGTTGTTAAAATACAGGACAAGATCTGATAAATTGGACATGTGCTAAGACATTTTATTTTGGTCTGTTGTTTATCCTTCCGAGCTTGGCAAGCATGTGCTCTCCTTCAATTTCAGGCAACAGCGTACACTTTTAAACACAGTGAAATAATATTTTAAAAAACAGCAGCTGTTGGTATTGCTGTACTATTGTACAAAAGAACATAACTGGCAAAAACCAGCTGATTCTTTCTTTGGAATGCTCATTTAAAAACTTTACAGCAGGCCCAATCAACCAGGCTTTTCTATTCGTCCGTGAAGCCCAGTGTGTATACTAAAGAAAGACTATGTACTTATAAAATCACTGAATACGTACAACTATGTTCTCTGCACCAAACGCATTTACGCATTTCCTAGGATATGGATCATTTTGCGCCCATCACTTCACCAAGTCCTCTCATTGTAGTACTCTTTGATACTTTTGTATTTCTGTTCTTGTTTTTTGCGCATGTATCTCATGCATCGCTGAGAAACCTGTAGTTCATTAATGTTTTCACCTGCCTTTTATATAAATTAGGAGATTCTTTGATATACATTCTTCATGGTGTGTTTATTCCATGTTATTATGGTATCATTTTCATAATTGAGTAGACATGCGTGTCAAAAGTGCTTGTTTCATATTGATTCTTGTGAAAGACTTGCTGTTTTATCTTATTCTTCACCTGCCTCTGTTTTCTTTACTCTCTTCTTCACGGTACGGTTTGCTTTTCAACTTGCCCAAGACACAGTTTCTGATCCAGGAGTGTGTGTCGCTGATATCAAAGCCAAACTTTATCGCTACTCTGTGTTACGCCATTGACAATCCCCTCCACTACCAGAAGGTAAGGAGCAGATGCCAGAATTTTGTATTACTGTGGTAGCCTGAATGTATGACAGCCAAAATTGACAAATTCTGAGATGAGTGAAAAAGAACACGCATCTTTTTAAAAGAAATGATAGAGTAATTGTTTGCATTTGGCTGAATCAAATATCTTAACTATCATGTCTACACACAAAAGCACTAGCTTTCAGTTTATGTATTGGCCTGTAACTAACTTGGACATCAAATCAGGCACAAGGGTACAGACATTTTGCAGGTGTGTATACATTTATAAAAGTTATATTTCATCTTTATTAAGGTGTTTGCTGTCTTTCAGAGTTTGAAGCCATCTGCCCACTTATTCACTCAACTGAGTAAAGTTCTTAAGCTCAGCAAGGTCCAAGAGGTAAGCCAGCTCTGCAATGGGCTTTGTTTATTACATATCTGAATGAGACAATTTACATACAGTACATGGTTTACGTTTGGCAGTCAGAAAGTATTGACTGTCAACATGTGACCATAAGTCTATCTGAAATGTAAAACGTATATTAATTTATTTCCCAGGTGATATTTGGCCTTGCTTTGCTCAACTCAAGCAACGCAGACCTTCGTGGTTTTGGTAAGCAGTTCTAGTAAAGCCGGATATATTTAAACCTGTAGTAAAGATGACCTGAAATCCTGTTTTTAAATAGCCATACACATGTTTACTGTAAAAGGTATTAAACCTGATCAAAAAACTTCATAATTGCCATAATGCAGATAAGTCTGCCCTTTTTAAACAAAGTTAAAACACTACCGTGGCAAAAATTGCCACGTCCTTTTTTAAGTGTTGTGTTCTTGCATTAAACCTTGGCTGAAATGTGCACGGCATGTGTCTTTTTATTTTTTAAAATTTTTTTCTGAAACAAAAAGCTTGGATGTTTTTACACATGCCTGTTTCTTGGCATTCTGTTGAACAACATTTTCCTTTCCTTGCACTATGGGCAAGTTGGCATTCTTTTTACTCTGACCATCAGATTAATGAGCTTGTCGTTCACAAATACAAGGCATCAACCCATGCGATAGTGGTGAATTATATAGTAACTCCATATGGGATATTGCATTCTCAGATTATTTGCTATCTCCATGGCCTTATTATAAATGCAAGTTTTGAGTTTCACACCACAACATAGTTTATAAAATGAAGTCTGTAATTATAGACAACTGGTCTTACATTGAGGCA
Source organism: Bovichtus diacanthus (assembly GCA_943590825.1). Taxonomy (NCBI): domain Eukaryota; kingdom Metazoa; phylum Chordata; class Actinopteri; order Perciformes; family Bovichtidae; genus Bovichtus; species Bovichtus diacanthus. The sequence goes on from CALSBV010000422.1 coordinate 3,243,533, forward strand.
AGATTTTAAATTCATCATTTGGACCAGCATGCAGGGTCTATAAAGGCCAATGGTGTGATAGTGGCTAAAGTGAAGATGTGAAAAATTATCTAATTACTCATTCGTAGGCTAAGGTGTGTTAATGTATAATTGTATTTCACAATAATCGTTAGCATCGGTTTTATTTTTGCTATTCCTTTTTATAAGTGAATGCTGCTTAAAATGTGATAAAGATTGGTAACACAGATGAGAAGTGTCTAAATGATCTGAATTAGGATTGTGGATGACCACATCACTTTAAACAGACACAAGTTGTGTGTAATGTTGGCTCGTCAGTATCGAGAAAATTGTATAAAAGCATGTCTGTGCTTTCTTAACTCGTTTTTTTGACTCGTTTCTCAGCCGCGCAGTTCATTAAACAGAAACTTCCGGACCTCCTGCGGTCATACGTTGACGCGGATCTTGGAGGAAACCAGGAAGGTGGCTTTCAAGACATTGCCATAGAGGTCTTACAGTTACTGCTCTCCCATCTACTGTTTGGCCAGAAAGGAGCCAGTGGTGTAGGGCAAGAGCAGATTGACGCCTTCCTGAAGACACTTTGCCGAGGTATGGGGGGGGGGGGGGCGGGTCAACACAAACACAAACTTTTTCTTCAGATCATTAAGTGTATTGAAGTGTATCCATTTGTCAGACTGAATAGAAATGGTACAAATCCTGTCTTTGGTTTTAAGTGTTGATGTGCCACATTTGTTTATTTTAACTGTTGTATTTCAGATTTCCCTCAGGAGCGCTGCCCTGTGGTGCTCGCACCACTGCTGTACCCTGAAAAACGGGACATTCTCATGGACAGGATCCTGCCAGACTCGGGGGAGTTAGCTAAGACCATGATGGAGAGTTCTCTTGCAGAATTCATGCAAGAAGTTGGCTATGGCTTCTGTGCTAGGTACATTTTATATTACATCCACAACTAATGCATTCAAGTTTTATTTTGAATCCAGTGAATGTAGTGTAATCATGTGAAAGACCACTTTACATGCATTCAGACTAGGCAAAATTGGATACCACGGGGCTAATGCCTGCATAGTAGATGGCTATCACACAAATCAAATGTTTCTAGCAACATGTTTTGCAACAGAAGTATTAAAAAAAATTTGCCAAAATCGTAGAGCTAAAAATAAGGTATATGTCCAATGGTGTCGAATGTCATTTCCCAATGTAATTTCAGTGTGATCTGAGTTATGTGAATTTCAAGATAATGGCCCGCATTGACTTGTCCTTTTGTCTCCAGTCTGGATGAGTGCAGAAACATAATCCTCCAGTATGGGGTGAGGGAGGTGACTGCCAGCCAGGTAGCCAGGGTCCTGGGCATGATGGCTCGTACCCACTCTGGTCTTACTGATGGCATCCCACTACAGGTGAGTTTCTTTATTTGGGCCATGGGCTGCCAGAACTACTTTACTTTGGTTTGCTTGATATGGACCAAATGAAAAGACGACATACATTTTTAGTTGCAGTCCATTTCTGTTCACACACACTTACTGCAAACCAAGTAAATGTGTAGGCTGTAAAATCATAACGTTGACCTAAATTAAAAAATCTAAAACTCTATAGAGCAGGAGAGTTGGTTCGTAAATGACTGTGTAATATGAAAGGAGTCACTTGTGTCCATCAGTCATTTGTCACAATAGCTTGTTGGGGCTAAGTACATTCCTGGCTTGTGGATTCTTTAAGCACCCCAGAGCTTTAACTTACTATTCTTTTGTGTTTTTTCTCTCAGTCCATCTCTGCTCCAGGAAGTGGTATCTGGAGTGATGGTAAGGATAAGAACGATGGCTCGCAGGCACACACGTGGAATGTAGAGGTTCTCATTGATGTTGTGAAAGAAGTGGTAAGTAGACCATCAGTTTTTCAAATAGTTAACTAACTTTTGCTGAATGTTTATTTGTTTATTTTCCACACTGAAATTGTAATCACTTTCACAAAATTTAAACTTTTGGCAAGAATGAATGCTTTAGAATGCATTGTGCAGTTGCAGCCATGCTTGTCAACTCCACTTCAACATTTCCATCAATTTCATGACGTGTCCAGCATTTTATAGTGTCACTCTGGAATTGAATTTTATGCATTACACATTAATACATGCGCTTGCCTGTTATGAGACGCTTAAGGTTGCAGAAATAATTTTCTTTGTACAGATTGCTTTCAGAAGCCTGCTGAGATTTCACTTGTGGATATTTGTCTGTGCCCTAGAATCCCAACCTGAACTTCAAAGAGGTGACATACGAACTGGACCACCCAGGCTTTATAATCCGGGACAGTAAAGGCCTGCATATAGTGGTGTATGGCATTCAGAGGGGGTTGGGCATGGAGGTCTTTCCTGTCGATCTCATCTATCGGCCATGGAAACACGCCGAGGGACAGGTAACTGACCAATATCTGCTCCATCAGGATGATGGGATTTCATGTGTTTTAATTGTAGCGACTTACTTGATTTGAAGGGGATTTTTGCTGTGAAAAAATCATAATGCAAAGTAGAAATTAAGTTCTTTGTCTAGACAATGTGGTTTGAGTGGTGATGGTTGTATTCCATCTTTAAATATCTTAATTTCTTTGTTTCTGCTTTCAGCTGTCATTCATTCAGCACTCCCTGATGAGCCCAGAAGTGTTTTCCTTTGCTGACTACCCTTGCCACACTGTGGCCATTGACATCCTTAAGGCCCCACCTGAGGACGACAACAGGGAGATAGCCACCTGGTATGGAGCTTGTTGCTTGGCTACTAATGCAGAACTGCGTCGTGGTTGTTTTTTTTTTTGTCTTCTTTACTGGGTTTAGTTTAGAAGTATTCAAAACTGTCAACATGTATTTGCACTTCTCCTGCATGTCACTCAGCTGACTTTTTCAAGCAATGCGTCACCCGAGCACATCCAATATAACAATACATCATGTGATAATAAAAATCACCATTGTCAAACAGACATTATCTATAGCTGATCGCTATAATATGCTGTGGAAAACCCTGCTTTATGCTCAGATGCGAAGTTTGACCTACTGGTCCTGTTGATTTACTTAAGAAGCTACAGGGCTCATGATCCTGTGTGTTTGACTGATTGCCCTTAACTCTTCACAGGAAAAGTCTGGACCTGGTGGAGAGCCTGCTTAGGCTGTCTGAGGTGGGCCAGTATGAGCAGGTGAAGCAGCTGTTCAGCTTTCCAATCAAGCACTGCCCGGACATGTTGGTGCTGGCGTTGCTGCAGATCTCCACATCCTGGCACACACTGCGCCATGAGCTCATCTCTACCCTCATGCCCATCTTTCTGGGCAACCATCCTAACTCTGCCATTATCCTGCACTACGCCTGGCATGGACAGGTTTGTGTTACTGCTTGTTGAATTCAGGTCAGGTTATTTGTTGTCTTGGTTATATGTGTACTTATAAAACCTGGTGGTTATTCTTCCAGGGACAGTCTCCCTCCATCCGTCAGCTAATTATGCATTCGATGGCTGAGTGGTACATGAGAGGGGAGCAGTATGACCAGGCCAAGCTGTCTCGCATCCTGGACGTGGCCCAGGACTTGAAGGTTTGTCAGAATAGAGTAAATAATCAGTAACACAGTGACTTCTCTCAACTTAAGGCTAAAGCAGAATTATTAGGCAAGAGCCTTGTAGCACGCTGGATTGTTGCATTTAATGTTCCTCCATATTTTTTTATTTATTTGATTTACTAGTTTTAGTCAACATTACATTAAAATAAGACAAATTGGAGGATATAGGGCCATATGTCCTGTGCTGGTCTCCGCTTTATCCTAAATATAGGTATTTTCATTGTCAATAACCCATTGTGTTTGTTTTCACTCCCCTTTTCAGTCTCTATCGATGTTGCTGAATGGTACTCCATTTGCCTTTGTCATTGACCTTGCTGCACTTGCTTCTCGCCGTGAATACCTCAAACTTGATAAATGGCTGACTGACAAAATCAGAGAGCATGGGGTAAGTCTTCAAAGTCTTTTATATTTGATTTATGTACATTATTCTCAAAATCAATCAAGAGTGATTGTGCTCTTATTGTCATTCTATTTTGAGCATACCACTCTAATAACATTGTATTTTACACTCATTGTGTGTTTTGTCAGGAACCTTTCATCCAGGCGTGTGTAACATTCCTGAAGAGGCGCTGCCCATCCATTATGGGTGGTCTGGCACCAGACAAGGACCAGCCCAAAAGCGCCCAGCTGCCCCCGGAGACCTTAGCCACCATGCTGGCCTGCCTGCAGTCCTGTGCTGGGTGAGAAGCTTTTTGGCTTGGTACCATCACTGTATTTTTAGTTTGCCTTTTTTTAAAAACAGTTTGTTGACCTTTTGCTTAATTATCTAATGATGTCTTGTTCTAAGTGAAGCTTTGGTCGCATTTAAGGATATTTTGACCACATAAGACTGAAAATCTTAAATATGTGTTGTTTTTTTTTTTTTTTATAGACTCCAATCACTCTGACCCTTCCATATAGTGTTATCTTTTAACTTAAAGATTGTTCACTTTTTTCCTCAGAAGCGTGTCCCAGGAGTTGTCAGAGAACATCCTGACTATGGTTGCCAACTGCAGCAATGTAATGAATAAAGCCCGGCAACCACCACCAGGTGTAATGCCAAAGGGACGTGCCCCCAGCACCAGCAGCCTGGATGCTATCTCTCCTGTACAGGTATCTTCAATCTTCACATGAAGTCCACATCATGCCTCTAATGACAAACTTTCTAATGCCCTTTTATGTTGGAATTTGGTGTCTGACCTGTATTCCTAACTTGATAAAAAGAACCTAAAAAAGTAATTATTGTCTTTCTTGCTCTTCTCTAGATGGATTCTCTGTCTGGCATGGGTTCCTTGAACCTGGGGGGCACAGCCCCCTCCCACACTCAAAGCATGCAGGGTTTCCCAACCTCACTGAGTTCAGCTTTCAGTAATCCCCAGTCCCCGGCAAAATCCTTCCCACCCCTTTCCAATCCCAACCCTAGCACACCATTTGGGGGCATTGGGAGCCTGTCCTCGCAGCTTCCTGGTATGGACTCTGGTACTATGCTCTTTTAATTTTTTCATTTATAAACATCCATGGCACATGTTCACACTAAATCAGCAAGTCATACTGCACTATAATAGCCATTTGAGTCTTCTTTGAATTCAGTGAGAAATGAAACTGGACCAAATAGTTCTGGTTAAACTGTTGCTAAATGTTTGACAATATGCCGTGTACAGTAAGCTTAAGCAAACCATGTCATAGCTTGGGTTAGATCCTGAATTTACTTAGTTTGTATCGTTGTATAAGCCACTGGGGAAACATTTTTTATAGGGTAACACATTTTGCAGAACACTCTGTTTGGTCACTCAATACTTGTTCATACTAAACTAAACCAAGTTCAGAGGACAAAGGATTGTAGGTCGGAGGGTGACGTAGGTATGGATTGAAATGATTGATTTGTTATGTTACTTTCAGGTCCCTTGGGCACAGGCATCGGCTCTGGTATTGGCTCTAGTCTGGGGATGCCGACTGTAAACACCGACCCTTTTGGCACCAGGAAGATGAGCACACCAGGCCTGAACCCCCCTACCTTTCAGCAGAGTAAGATGAACGCTTGCAAGTGATGGTGGCAGTGATGTGACTGAGCGCTCAGTACTGTATTTCCTCCACAGTGATTATTGTCTTGATTTGCAAATTTGATTCTGATGCAAAATTAAATTTATTTTATTTAAAGAGTATTCTAACTTGATTGCACAATGATGTTCCCCAATAGAGATAATAACTTGGCTCTTGCTTCACCAGTGTTTGATTACAATGTTCAAGTCACCGTCAGTCTTGGTAAAGCATTTATTGTTCTGTTTTTTTTTTTTTTGTTTTTTTTTCCCAGCTGACCTTTCTCAGGTGTGGCCCGAGGCAAACCAGCACTTTAGTAAGGAGATAGATGACGAAGCAAACAGTTATTTCCAGCGCATCTACAACCACCCACCTCACCCAACCATGTCTGTGGATGAAGTATGTAGTGGTATTATTCATTGGTCTCTGCCAGAAACACTAATCTAAATCAAACTTGCACATCTTTTTACGCAATTATTTGCTGCGTTTGAACTATTCTCGGTAATGTTGTTTCATTTTGAACTAACTCCTCTCCTGTCCCCCTCCTAGGTACTGGAAATGCTGCAGAGGTTCAAGGATTCAACCATCAAGAGAGAGCGAGAGGTGTTCAATTGCATGCTTCGGAACTTGTTTGAGGAATACAGATTCTTCCCCCAGTACCCAGACAAGGAGCTGCACATCACTGCCTGCCTCTTTGGTGGCATCATCGAGAAGGGTCTTGTCACCTACATGGCCCTGGGCTTGGCCCTGCGATATGTTCTTGAAGCCTTAAGAAAACCCTATGGATCCAAAATGTATTACTTTGGAATTGCCGCCCTAGATAGGTTTAAAAACAGGTATTGAAATGTTTTCTTTTATAAAATGAGGAATAATGTAAGAACAATCATTTTGTCTTAGGCTAACATCTTTTATGTTTCTAGACTAAAGGACTATCCTCAATATTGTCAACACTTGGCTTCAATTGCCCACTTCTTGCAATTCCCCCACCATTTACAAGAGGTAATCAGGTTTCCTTAATTTATCTTTGCTCACCATTTTAAAGTCTTATTTAGTCCTGACTGACTACAGGAAAGGGTTCATCAATACAGATAAATTAAATCTCTCGCTCTGCTCCTTTCGATATCCTGTGTGTGCAGTATATCGAGTATGGCCAACAGTCACGGGACCCTCCGGTGAAGATGCAAGGCTCCATCACAACCCCTGGCAGTCTGGCACTGGCACAAGTCCAGGCCCAGTCGCAGCAACCTGGTGTCCCCAAAGCCTCGCAGCCAGGTCAGCCCAGCACTCTGGTCACCACCACCACGACTACAACTACAGTAGCCAAGACCCCGACCATCACAAGACCAACACCCAGCACCTTCAAGAAGGATGTGCCCGTGAGTTTGGCTTTAGTAATGTCGACACCATAATATGTGCCTTGTCAATGCATTTAGTTGTAATGTATTTCTGCATATAAGAATTGGATATTGTATATGGACTCTCACCTGTTTCAAATGTAATTGTTGTTCCTACCTGCAGCCCTCTATAAACACAACCAACATTGACACCCTGCTGGTGGCCACTGACCAAACAGAAAGGATCGTAGAGCCTCCAGAGAATGTCCAGGAGAAGATTGCTTTTATCTTCAACAACCTTTCTCAGTCCAACATGACACAGAAGGTAAAGTGAAAACAGACAAAACATCACTGTATCCGAAGAAAGGGTTCCCTTGTATCCTTAAAGTCTTAAAAAGCATTGAATGAATTGATTAATCCAAAAATGAGGCCTTAATTGGTATTAAAATGTCTTAAAGCAATCTTTCAAAAGTCTTAAAAATGCTCTCTCATGGGAAGTAGTATTGTATAAATGTTTCTTTTTTTCTGACGTTGCATTGTAAAATATAAAAATAATTGGAACATTTATTTTAAAAAAATAAATTAAAAAAAGCACAAAATCCCCCTTGTATTAATGTCAAGCAGATCCGGTTTTCAGAAAAATTGGTGTTGAACTTAAAGTCCTAAATCTAACTTAAGCTGCAGGAACCCTAGCAGAGCCTTAATAGTCAAAGAAGCTTTCTTTTTTTTAAATGATTATTATAATTTTTTTAAATTTTATTTGCTTTTTTTTCCAGGTTGAGGAGTTAAAAGAGACTGTGAAAGAGGAGTTTATGCCCTGGGTGTCTCAATACCTGGTGATGAAGCGTGTCAGCATTGAGCCAAACTTCCACGGTCTCTACTCCAACTTTCTGGACACACTCAAGAACCCTGAGTTTGTGAAGATGGTCCTCAATGAGACCTACAGGAATATCAAGGTAAAATGGTGCCTTTTTTTTTTCTTCTAAATCTTCAAAAGCACAAACATTTGTTGTTGTTATTTGTTGCCTATTATAAATATAATATCCTTGACTGTTTTGCCTGGCAATACTTGCTTAGTGTAAAATATCTCGCTGTAGCCATTTTCAAACATGGGGTATTCAAACTTGCTATATTACAATCATATAAGATGGTGTTTTTTCTTTTGACATTTTATACTCTATTCTCCATATTTAACAACTGCATGTCAAGCCGTGAGATGCATCACAACACCATAACAGATAAATTGACACAGTTGCAGCAGTGCTGAACTCATAATTTGCAAAATACTGAAACTCCATCTTTTTTTTTTCTTTCTTTTCTTTCTTCTCAGGTTCTGTTGACATCTGACAAGGCAGCTGCCAATTTCTCTGATCGCTCTCTGCTGAAGAACTTGGGCCACTGGTTGGGCATGATTACACTGGCCAAAAACAAGCCTATCCTTTACACAGTAAGAATTTGTAGTTTTTCTTGGTTGCATCGTTTTATTACGTAGTGGGTCTCCTTTCAGCTTTCGAGTTGGCTGATGTATTTTTGTCCTTTTCCCAGGATTTGGAAGTCAAGTCTCTGCTACTGGAAGCCTATGTGAAAGGCCAGCAGGAGCTACTTTATGTGGTTCCCTTTGTGGCCAAAGTTTTGGAGTCCAGTCTGCGAAGCATGGTGAGTAAAATAGGTATCGACTGAGAGGTGTCTCAATGTCATGAACATTACCTCTGCAACTGTGCCTCTGCCCAGTATGTCATGCTGTCATTTTTACTTGAGACAAAAATAACCTCCCCTTCTGAAGTTCTGTGGATTCTTCATAGTGATTTTGACACTGTGTTATGTTTAGGTCTTCAGGCCCCAGAACCCCTGGACCATGGCCATCATGAATGTTCTCGCTGAGCTGCATCAAGAACATGATCTCAAGGTAATAAATTATTCTTCCTATTTAGCCACTTAACTCCAGGCAGCTCTTGGAAATGCAATCAATCTAAATCTGTTTTAAAAAGGCTACACCTCAACATGTTTTAATCTGCAAACAAACATGATGCTACTTAACAGTGAATGTATTTAACTAAACGTGTTAACTGTAACCTAGCTGTCAGCCAATACATTCTGTATTACATGGCCTATCACGTTATTTCCATAACTCGATTTAAGGGCTGTATCTAATAGTTTTTGGATGCCTATTCATTCCATTTAAACCCGGTATTTCGTCACAGTTGCAGATAAATATTAGGTTACACTAATATTATTAGTATTATACTATTTGTGGAATTATATTCCAGCGTGCACCTGTAGAAGCAATCTAACAAAGCTGACTAGTTATATTCATTAAAGAAAGTAATGAAAAACTATAAACTAATTTATTCCAATTAATCACTTTTTCAAATTGAGGATTTTGTTTTGAGGATTTCTTCTTTCTTTCTATTTTTATTTATTTTTTTTTATTTTTTTTAGCTCTATGACATCATAAAATATGACCATATACATTCAAAGCTTCATTCAAGAAACCTAATCTAATGGAAGCTTCAAATGTAAAAAATTCAATAGTTTTGGTATAGCCCTGACCTGTATCTTGCTACTTCTAGCTATAATACAAATATAGGGTATTCACCAATAACTGAAATAAGATCTTAGTAAACTGATTTTAAATTTTTTTTTAGTTCTCACATTGTTCTCTTGTTTACTGCAGCTGAACCTAAAGTTTGAGATTGAAGTTCTGTGTAAGAACTTGTCTTTGGACATCAACGACCTCAAGCCAGGAACCTTGCTGAAGGACAAAGACAAGCTAAAGAGCCTGGAGGAGCAGCTGTCTGCACCAAAGAAAGAGGCCAAGCCTCCGGAGGAGATGCTGCCAGTTTCTACCACAGGTGGATGCTCCATATTAACTTCTTTGCTCTGCTTTCTACATACTGTACATCTAAACTTTGAAAGACTTGAGCTACAACCTTAATTTAAGTTAGAATTGTTGTTTTTTAATGTATCATCCTTACCTCCGGCAATATGTTTAGAATAGAGTTTAGACTTTTTCTCATTTAAAAATCTAAATATACTGAGATTATTACAATACACATTTTGACCAATTCTCCTGTTTAATTAGCTCAGGTCCATCGTTTGTTCTGTGAAGTTCTTTTTGAGAAAATTTAAAAATAATTGCTTAGTATTACTTGTTTTGGTTGCCCATGTGCTTGCTCTCTGTGTATGATGTCTGGATAATCAGCAGTTTTGTGTGATTTTAATCAAATTACTGTTTTGTGACCAACAGGAGACTTTGTTCCATTTGCAGCCCCTCCCTCAACGCCAGCTGCCACCACCACCACTTGCACAACCACCGGGCCCCCCACCCCACAGTTCAGTTACCACGACATCAATGTGTATGCCTTGGCAGGCCTGGCTCCACACATCAATATAAATGTCAACGTAAGTGTTGGGCAAACCACTGACAGAAGTCAACGGTCCAAAAGACGCACGCCTTCTCTTTTGCATCTTTTCTTTCTCCTGCTGTTTTTACCTTTTTAATTGTTTTTCTTAATTTTCTTCTTTAATGTCTTTCTTTTTAGATCCCTCTGCTACAGGCCCATCCTCAGCTGAAGCAGTGTGTACGGCAGTCAGTGGAGCGAGCTGTTCAGGAGCTGGTGCACCCCGTGGTTGACCGCTCTATCAAAATAGCCATGACAACCTGTGAGCAGATCATCCGTAAGGACTTTGCCCTGGATTCAGAGGAGTCCCGCATGCGTGTGGCTGCCCACCATATGATGAGAAACCTGACTGCTGGCATGGCCATGATCACCTGCCGCGAGCCCCTGCTCATGAGCATCGCCACCAACCTTAAGAACAGCTTTGCTGCGGCACTTAGAGTAAGCTGAATGTCCTGAAATGCTAGAGTTCCAAAAAAAAGAGAGAGCTTTCACACTCTTTCCCTCGTACCGTTCCTGCTTCTTTAACTTTAGACGTTTATTCCCTTAGGCGCCAACCCCACAACAGAGGGAAATGATGGAAGAAGCTGCAGCCAGGATTGCTCAAGACAACTGTGAATTGGCATGCTGCTTCATTCAGAAAACAGCTGTGGAGAAGGCTGGTCCTGAGATGGACAAGAGACTAGCCACGGTGAGAATTAAGGAAGACTAGCTCAAGATCTCTAAATATAAAATATATTTCCGATACATGAACTGTGGCTAAAGATGATACTGGTATATGTCTACAGAGGCTCTGCTAGAATCGTTGGGCTTTGACAAATGTACATCCTAAAAGTTTCATTCATATCTTTTGTGTTATTAATTTATCCGTTAAGCAAAAGTGTCCAATTTCTTAACTTAGTCTTTTAACTCTTCTAGGAGTTTGAGCTGAGGAAGCATGCACGCCAAGAGGGACGGCGTTATTGTGATCCCGTTGTTCTGACTTACCAGGCTGAACGTATGCCTGAGCAGATCAGACTCAAGGTAAGATCACTAACATCCAGTCATACAATGTCAAAACATAATTTACTGTTACCTCAGTTACACATGATCATGATTGAGTGTATCCACAGACTTTATACACAGTGTAAAATAGCAGGTAAACAAAATGCATTTTTGTGTTGTAGGTGGGAGGCGTGGACCCGAAGCAACTGGCTGTATATGAGGAGTTTGCCAGGAACGTTCCAGGTTTCTTACCCAGTAATGATCTCTCCCAACCCACTGGCTTCTTGGCTCAGCCCATGAAGGTGAGGTTCTTTTTTTAGATCCCCAAAACAAAACTTGATCTAAAGAGACTAGGGAAGGATAAGTTGAAAGTAGAGATGCAGTGTGAGACCGACCACCAGTCAAAACGGTCTTGTAGATCAGATTTTATTTTTAGTGTTTTGTTTTGTAAAAAAAAAATGTGCCCCATGAAGGTTCGCACACACACATCGGCACAGACTAACGTTTCAGACGCGCACACACATACAAGCACATACACAAGCACACAGAGCAAAAATATTAACACTATAATTTTCGTTCTTATAATACCGTATATAGGAAACTAAAACTGCCAACACATTTAGTTAATGTCAGGAAGGTTGTGTCACAGATATGTGTTGCCGTCTTAAACCCACAGAACTTAATTCCATCTCTCTGTATGTCTGATAACAGCAACAAGCTTGGGCCACGGATGATGTGGCTCAGATCTACGATAAGTGCATGGCAGACTTGGAGCAACATCTTCATGCCATCCCTCCAGCCCTTGCCATGAACCCCCTGACCCAGGCTCTGCGCAGCCTGCTGGAGGCTGTGGCCTTGGCTAGGAACTCCAGGGATGGCATTGCTGCACTTGGCCTTCTGCAGAAGGTAGAACAGTTATTTTTACATTGAGTCTATAGAAATGGTGTGAGGAAGGCAAGTTGGAGGATTCATCTATGCTAACTTGTGTTTCTCCATTTCCCAGGCTGTTGAAGGTCTTCTGGATGCTACTAGTGGTGCTGATGCTGACTTGCTGCTCCGCTATAGGGAGTGCCACCTGCTGGTGCTTAAAGCACTACAGGATGGACGTGCTTATGGACCACAGTGGTGCAATAAGCAGATCACCAGGTGAGTCGGGACACGTTTGATTTCAAACAATTATGTTTCTGTCTTAAGCTCCCTTCACCCTCACTGATTTGAATCAAACAAACTTGTTTAGTCTTAGGGTAGATTATTGTATATCTGAATAATAATTTGATTTGAGTGATGTTGAAAGAAGTAAAATGTTCTTCTTGTGTTGCATGACACAGCTGCTACATGTATAAGATACTTTGTAATATTTGTGCTTGATGTGTGATTTGCTGTGTTTGTTTACAGGTGTCTGATTGAATGCCGTGATGAGTACAAATACAACGTAGAGGCCGTGGAGCTGCTGATCAGGAACCATCTTGTGAATATGCAGCAGTATGACCTGCACCTGGCACAGGTACACATCACAAATGGTGTCATGTACTATTTTATCTTAATGTTATATTTTTGTTTGGTTTAAAAACTTATGCAGGCTTTTAAACATTTTTATTTTTATGATTCTACTTAATTAAGACACATTTTTAGACTGTTTCTGTGGAACAGTGTTAAAATGTCCCAATCAGATGCACTATAGTTAAGTGTTCTAATATAAGTACAGCTGCAAAGGCACTGTATGTTGTTCTGCATCTTGAACAATGTATCTGTGAATCGGTAACTTATATTATTCTGTCCAAGTAACATTTTTAAGTCCCATTTACAAGCTAACTTTTATTTTTATTGTTTTCTAGTCGATGGAAAATGGACTGCACTACATGGCAGTTGCATTTGCCATGCAGTTGGTGAAGCTCCTGCTAGTGGATGAACGCAGTGTCAGCCATGTCACAGAGGCTGACCTCTTCCACACAATTGAGACATTAATGAGGACCTGTGCACACTCCAGAGCCAACGCACCTGAGGGGTAAACGCCTACAATGTTAAAACTTTTCTTTATTTTTGTCATTAGTTGATCTATTTCTCCACAAATATCTGCTGCAGAATTGCTGAATTATGTGGAAGAAAAAAAAAGACAATAAATGAGACGGTGGGCTTCAAAGTCCCTACAACCACAAAAAAACTACTATTCCACTTGGCCAGATTGTGGTGCTTTTACGACCCACAGGTTCTAACTTAGTGTGTGTGTACAACAATGCTATGCTTTACACTAAAATGATTGCTTGCTATACTTGAGATGTCAATAGATAGGAAAACGTGTCAAGTAATGACACACTGTCAGATTGGACATTGATTTATAGGGCAGGTAGCAAACACTTCAAAATGGCATTAAATAAATCTATCTCATTTGGGAAAATGAAATGACTAATGTAAGAAGGTTTAAAACTGACTCTGTCCCCCCCCCAGCCTTCCCCAGCTGATGGATGTTGTTCGCTCCAACTACGAGGCCATGATTGACCGGGCCCACGGAGGACCCAACTTCATGATGCACTCTGGGATTTCACAGGCTTCAGAATATGATGATCCTCCAGGCCTGAGGGAGAAGGCGGAGTACCTCCTGAGGGAATGGGTCAACCTGTACCACTCAGCGGCTGCTGGCAGGGACAGCACTAAAGCTTTCTCAGCCTTTGTTGGCCAGGTAAACACTACTTTATAAGTGAAGTGCAAATGATCAAAGGTTGCGCTGAGCCCTGTTCCTCATTTGGATCTAATGTCTTTTTTTTAAATGTATTTTTTTCCTCCAGATGCACCAGCAGGGTATCCTGAAGACCGATGACCTGATCACGAGGTTCTTCAGGCTGTGCACAGAAATGTGTGTTGAGATAAGCTACAGGGCACAGGCTGAGCAGCAGCACAACCCAGCAGCCAGCGCAGCCATCATCAGAGCCAAGTGTTACCACAACCTGGACGCCTTTGTTAGGCTGATAGCCCTGCTGGTCAAACACTCTGGAGAGGCCACCAACACGGTGACAAAAATCAACCTCCTCAACAAGGTACAAAAACAAATTAAAACATTGTGACAGAAGAGTCAAAAATATCAACAGTTACAGCCTATTTTAGAAAATGAGTTTTCTCTTGTGGTACTTAAACACTTTCTATGTGGGGATGTTCATGTCTGCTCAAATGTAGAAGTAGAACTGTGGAATATCTTTTGGCAGGGCTTTTCAACCAAAATACAATTTCAACATTAGGTTTGTTTTTCCCCTGTTCAAAATAGGAGGCTTACAAAGAGTGCTGCATAAATCAGGGATGTGTTGAAGACTTTTCAAACCTTTTGACAGGGCTAACTTAATTTAACTACCTTGTTGAAAGGCAATATAAATGCTCGTCTCCTCTGTAGAAAGGGCTGCCAGGCTTTGACCAGACGGTTTACTTGATTCTGATCACGCTCTACGTTATTTTTTTAGGTGCTGGGTATTGTAGTAGGGGTGCTGATTCAGGACCATGATGTCCGTCAGACAGAATTCCAGCAGCTGCCATACCACCGCATTTTCATCATGCTGCTGTTGGAGCTCAACGCTCCCGAACATGTTCTGGAGACCATCAACTTTCAGACACTCACCGCCTTCTGGTAAGACGTACACATGGATCGATCATATCTGAAGGGTTCAGAGTGTGGAATAGAGAAGGCTTGGTAGTGCTGATATTGGGCTCAAAAGGAAGATGTTTTAAATGTTACGGTCTGTATGATTGCTGCAATTTGGTTTGGACTCACTCTTTCCTGTTTCATCTGCAGCAATACCTTCCACATCCTGAGACCCACCAAAGCACCTGGCTTTGTGTACGCGTGGCTGGAACTCATCTCCCATCGCATCTTCATCGCCAGGATGCTAGCGCACACACCACAGCAGAAGGTATGCAAGAACGGCACATAACTCATACTTTCAATACCTTACATTTAGTCTTTTTAATGCATAAATGTTGCTGCTTTCCCCATAGTTGTGGTCTTTGAATTCTGGTCTAATGGACTGTTTTCTTCCAGGGTTGGCCCATGTACGCACAGCTTCTGATTGATCTCTTCAAGTACCTGGCCCCATTCCTGAGGAATGTAGAGCTCAACAAACCTATGCAAATCCTCTACAAGGTGCTTTCTCTTTTTTCATTCATGTTTTGCAGAAATAACAGCTGCCACTTCTGAAAACGTGGAAACTCTTTTTGTTGTTTGATTGAACCTTGCATTGAAACTTCGGCTGGGACATTGATACTTTCTTTTGTGATTAAAGGAATAGACCGGTACCAAAAGATGACGCTTACTCTGTATCATAGCTGATTTTCAGTTTATTTTAGTAATATGCATATGTTTCCTGTTAAATGTTTGGATTACAACACCTAAAACTAATCTTTGTCTCCCCCTTGTTGTTGTGTGTTTCAGGGCACACTGCGAGTGCTCCTGGTCCTGCTGCATGACTTCCCAGAGTTCCTGTGTGACTACCATTACGGCTTCTGTGATGTTATCCCGCCCAACTGCATCCAGCTCCGCAACCTCATCCTCAGTGCCTTTCCACGCAACATGAGGCTCCCTGACCCTTTCACACCCAATCTCAAGGTAGAGAGAGACACCCACACACATACTGTATACACACACACACTTTTAAAATCAGCTGTTAATTATACATTTGCTGGTGTTTTAAAGTGTGGCTTAGATCAGCAGAACCTATAAGTTTGTGTCCAAATGGTGACGTGTCCATACAGTCTAAAGGAGCAGGGTTTCTTCAGCCTTGTTTGAAGAAGTAATTTGTCTAAACAAAGTTCAATCTGTTATTCCGGCTGCAGGTGGACATGTTGAGTGAGATCAACATCGCGCCGCGTATCCTCACCAACTTCACAGGTGTTATGCCTTCCCAGTTCAAGAAGGATCTGGACTCGTATCTGAAGACTCGTTCACCAGTCACCTTCTTGTCTGAGCTGCGCAGCAACCTGCAGGTATGAGTGTTGACTGATTTTAAATTGTTAGTATTAGACTTCAACAAAAGACTATATGAATTGTTTGTTGATTTCTCATCTTTTTTTGTCTCCAGGTGTCTAACGAGCCAGGAAACCGCTACAACATCCAGCTGATCAATGCTCTGGTGTTGTATGTAGGCACACAGGCAATCGCTCACATCCACAACAAGGGCAGCACCCCCTCCATGAGCACGATCACCCACTCTGCACACATGGACATCTTCCAGAACCTGGCAGTGGACCTGGACACTGAGGGTAAGGTGGCAGCATACAAACCACATCAGTTTTCTGTCAAATAGTAGAGAAGTGCAGGGAAATTAAAAATGTTGCTGTAAGTTGGAACTGAAAACTTCAGGCCAACATCCCATGTCACTTACAAACAGTTTGACATTACTTGGGAGTTTTTCCTAACTTCTCTGTGGGTTGCGGTGCATTTAACATTTAGTTTGTGCTGTTGAAAGTGCTATCTACCCGCTAAATGAGAAAAGCTTTTGGGAAGTGTATGTTGTATGTTTTTGGGTGTTACCTGATTTGAGATGTTCAACATCTGCGCTTAACAAAAGCAGAGCACTGTGATCAGGTTTCTGCCGTCATGTGTTTTTTCAGGGCGTTACCTGTTCTTGAACGCGATCGCCAATCAGCTGCGCTACCCCAACAGCCACACTCACTACTTCAGCTGCACCATGCTGTATCTGTTCGCTGAGGCCAACACTGAGGCCATCCAGGAGCAGATCACCAGGTGAGACTATCTCAATTGAGTTCTGAGTGACTTTATTAGTTCAGCAGAAGGAATAAATTGTCACAACTACAAGTGCTGTTGGTTAAAGCTTTCTCCCTCTCTGCCAGGGTTCTGTTGGAGAGGCTGATCGTGAACAGGCCTCACCCATGGGGTCTCCTCATCACGTTCATCGAGCTGATCAAGAATCCTGCCTTCAAGTTCTGGAGCCACGACTTTGTGCACTGTGCCCCCGAGATTGAAAAGTGAGGTTCCCTGTTTGACACATTGTTCTCTCATACTTGTATACAGGAACTGAGAAAGTAATGCATCTTGGACCAGTAGTGCTGCTCTTTAACATTAATGTTCTTACCTCGCCCCTCTCTCCTCAGGCTGTTCCAGTCAGTAGCCCAGTGCTGCATGGGACAGAAGCAGGCCCAGCAGGTGATGGAGGGCACCGGTGCCAGCTAGCCTGTGTACCAGCCAGCTCGTAGCCCTCGGGAGAGATGCCGCGGCCTTGACCCACTCCCCCACCACACACACCTCTCTCTTTACTGTTGGCACTGGATAAACTGGCAACCACAGTCATTTGAAATGTGGATGACTACTGCTCACGGATCTAAAGAGTTAGATTTTTGTTTATCCCTTTGGGGCTGAATTGAGATGGAGAGAATGGATTGGGACATGCTGTTTAATATACTTTTTTGATGCTTTGATGTAAATATTGGAAAAAAGGGAGAATGGGAGAGTAGATATGTGGAGAGCAATGCACATGTCAAATAAAATGTATCCTGACATGTAAAGACATCAAAACATATTTTCACTCACTACCAAAGTCCTTGGTTTGCTTCCCTCCCACACAAATCCCTTTTTTTCCTGAATTTTTTTTTTTGCTTTCAGAGGCTGAATGGTAGATGATTGAAGAAAAAACGCTGCCTGCTACTTTCATTTGATTCCTTTTTATCCCTGAGTGGGACAGGAAGATGAAGTTTAGTCTCCGAGGTGGGGTGGGGGTCTTCTCCTGGTGTGTCGGTGGAGACAGTTTGGCTCTGGAAGTCTCTCCCTGGCACTTGTAAATTGTGCAAAGTGATGGCGACATCGTATCTTTACGATTTGTACAAAGATCCAAATTGAAGAACAACAATAGCAGGACCAATACAGCCCATTTTGTAACATTTTGAATGTTTTGTAAATGTATTGGTCCATGTGTTGTATTTTGTAGTCCTTTCTAGTTTGCCTTTAGTTCTTGCTACTTAACTGCAGTATGCATACATACAGGAAATAAAGCATTCAAACTGCAAGCATCTGTGTTCATTCAGGGATGACGAGACTCATTTTATGGTACTAATATACCAGGCGTTTTAGAAGTAGGTATTTTATTTTGATAGACATAATTCATACACTTTAAATATCATTGCTGCTTAGAATTTAGAGAATATTGTAACATGAGTTTGTTTTTTTTCATATTTTATATACCTACTTTTGAAACACTACCGTTTGTTTTTATTAGAAAAAAAAAAGGAATTTACTTTGTTGTACATCCAGAATCATAGGATTAGAGGACTAACATTACATATTAAAAGATAAATGGCTAATGACTGACCTACAATTTTTATAGGTGCAACAACTGATATCTGCACTGGCTGAGTTTTTGTAAGGAATGCCAAAGTTAATTTCAACTATGAAGAAAAATTTGAATGTCATTTAACTGCAAATTGAGGTCGTCTTTTTTCTGTCTACAGCAAGTTAACAGTTGCATATTTGGAAAAATATTGTAAAGGTAGTTTTCTTGCGTTGCAGACTTGTGCAAAAATATGCAATGTGTCAATTATCCATGTAATGTGTACAAATGGCAAAACATCTTGCATATGAACACTGATGGTCTATGTTGGCATACAGGAGTGCAAAAATCAGATCAGTCTTTAGGAAAAATCATTTATTGAATGCACTCTGAGACAAGTGTCCCCCCCCCCCCTGATATTTAAAAAAAAAAAAAATTCCTCATGTGGGCTGGCTCACTGGAGTCATGCCTGGGTGAGCACCATCAGTCTGTGCAGGATGCTCTTCTGTCCACAGCAAACCTGCAGGGCATTCTGCTGCCTGCTGCGCCGTCCAAGAGCTGCCTTGTCCTCAAGCTTCCCCTCCTCCCAGTCTCCGTAGGACGTCTCCGTCAGGCGGGCTGCTTCATGAATTAGCCATTTCCACGAGTCCTTTAATCCTGGAAGACCTTCGTTAGAAAAAGCCAGGGAAATCTCGTCTTCCTCATCTTCCTCCCAGCCTTCATTATCTTTGAACTCTGAGAACTCCTCCTTTGACATGCACAGCACCTGAAGTTGCACAAAGAAAGTTGTTTCCAATAAGCCATTTGACCTCTTAAAGTGGTCGTGTGTCTGTGGTGCCATTTAAACTGCTCTGCCTGTACCGTCTCACCTTGAGCACAGAATGTAGCTCAGTGTCGGTGAGGCAGCCCTGTTTGCCAAAGACAAAAGCGCCTTTCTCTTTCATCGTCTCACACAGCATCTCCCACTTCTCCTCCAGCAGCTGCCGGTCCAGATCAGACTGAATACCTGGGAGGAGAGGAAGATGGAGGGATGAGGAGGAAGCACAAACTAACTTGTATTTGGGTCAAAAAAGCATTTTCTTCTGTTTCTTTAACACTTGTCTCTAGTGATACTGTAATTTGTCAAAACCTCAAACAAATTGTCTGTGAATGTTGTCACCTTGCGTGGCCACTTTGTAGAGGTTGATGATGGGGATGTCAGCGGTGTCGTTGCTGTTGCTTTGATGCGACTCCGTGAAACCGTACATGTGCAGCAGCTGCCAGTTGGCCATCTGCCCGTAGGTGTTAAACACCTCCTCGCCTTTATGAATGGGCCGCACGCAAACCATCTTCAAACTGTCCTGAGAACGAAGGCGTGCAGAGATGACATAAGTTCAAACAATAACAAGTGAGACTTTTTTTTTAATATGCTAATAAGTTTAACATTTACTGATAATTCACAGTTTAGGTCTCAATGTCAAATATACAGTTTTTATTTAACAACAAACAGACTTGCTCCCAGTGATATTTTTGCACAGATAAGAAGCTGTTCTGACAAACTATCAAATCTAGTCGGTGTTCACTGGTTGTGAAATTGTGGGCTGATACCGATGTTTAAAATAACAAAACAAAATAATGTAGCTGGTGCTAATATTTTTTGTTATATATCCCCCTTCTGTGCCACGGAAACTGTACCCTCTGAGGAAAGACAACTCCTTCAAAAGGCCTTTTGAGTGGCTGCATGTCGCTGATCTTTCCCAGAGACAGTGTAATATTCCCAAACGGCTGATCCCGTCTTTCATTTTTATTTGTTAACAAACCACACGTGTGCCCGGCGGCAGCTCCCACTGCGCTCTTAAATCTCGGCCGAATTGTGTCCAGCCCTTGGCTTATTCCCCCGAATCTGCAGCTGGCTTGTCTGAGTCGAACTTAAGCAACATTTAGCCGTCACAAAATTGATGCAACCCAACAGACAGACTTTGGCAAATGTTGACATCGATGTTCGGACGATTAATCTGTGCGTCCCTAAAATCTAGACTCGAAAAAAGTCCAATATTAGGAGAGGATGTGTCCCCTCACCGGTGTAAACTCTAGATTAGCGTTGTGATTAGACACATGGTTAAGCATGTCGGCCATGGGAACCATCATCGGTGGGTTTGGGGCCTTCTCCTCTTCCTCCTCCTCCTCATCATCATCTTCATCGTCCTCCTCAACCTTTGGCTCTTGGAAACTACAGAGAGGAGATGAGAATAGAGAAGCAAGACATCACTGGTGAATTTAGACCGAAAACAAGATACTTTATGTACATGAGTATTTTGTCTCGCGCTCACTAACCTGTAGGCCATGACAAAGGCCACCAGCTGTGTGTACAGCTCCAGTGTGTGTGTGTCGGGGTTCCAGATGTCAGGATGCTTAGTGATGAAGGGAAGGACCACGTCTGTGTATTCCCTCTGGATGTTAGCCAAGTCTGTGTCCACAGCCTGTGGGATACCCGTTCCCCTCAACAGTCGGTCTCTCTCCTCTTTAGACCTGAACGAATGGATTGTAAATTACTGCAAAGAAAGCTAGAAATTCACACTTCAAATCAACAGAAAATTCAAGGCAATGTAACAGCTTTTCCTTTGAAATCCTGCAGGGGTGTCCCAATAATATAACTTATATAGAATTGAAAATAACCCTGATGTAAAAAAAATGGCTATGGCTGTTCAATACGAAGCCTTCTAGCCTACAACCTGTGGGAAATACTGTTCATGTCAATTCTGTCCTGCTAGAATATGAAAATATAATGAAAAGCATGGCTAACAAATGCAACGCAGATGTTTCGACTCATCGACTGTCAGGGGGAAGCCCTCTAATAAACTTGATAATATCCTGTAAATAATCCAGCGCCTCTTAAATCATTTCATATATTTAAATACAGCTATGGTTACATACTCTCTCCACCATCCTACACTCGTATTTTAAGTGTAATTCGAGGATATATTATTATAATTTTATTTTTCAATTGATCTATAGATATCGCAATAATATTGTTGTCGTGAATTATTTTGGCCACGATTGTCATGTAGTGGAAAACGGACATCCCTGACCTTTAGGATGGAGTTTAGACAGTAATTTGAAACGGGTTCTTACCAGAACATGGGGTGGTCAAGTGTCTTGAAGTCGGTCCACAGAGAGAGGTAGGGTCTCCAGCGGGACTGTGAAGATGTATATTCATACAGCAGAGCCAGCAGCAGGGGGACCCAGCCAGACGAGCTCTTCAGAGAGGAGCCCTCTGTGGAGAGTAAGAGGAGCGACAGAGAGGTCACAAACTGAGGGACCACACAGGCAGCTTGGGAAACACTCCTGTAGTCATAACCGCCACCTTTCTCCAGCACTGCGGACACCTGGGTTGTTTCCTGGTGGAGAAGAGCTGATCTGGGGATGATGAATAAAACCTCTCCCTCCTCTATGTTGTCTTCAGCCAGCATCCCATACTCCGCCACTGTTCCCACTGTACTCACACACACCTACAGAGAGAGACACATCCTAAAATGTGTATAATATATACAGTTGGTATACCTTCTTCAAAATCTTTTGTCAATGAAAGAAATAGAGCATAATCATACAGAGTGCCTGGCTGACAGACATCGTACCTTATTGCTGAGTACTAAGCCGACTCTGTTGCACCACTGTAGAAAGTTCTGCAGCGGATTAATCTCTGAACCTCCATCGACCTGTCGGCGCACGAACACAAGCTTCATAAATCAACATGACCTCGTGCTACGGAGCACTTGGTTTTACTGTCCAATCAGTGACAGTCATCGCTGCTGCTGTAGCTGCACTTTCGGTGAACGAGTAGCGCCAACAGCTTGAATACAGACTAACCGTGTTTATAACTTTGGCTCATGAGCTAAAGTACATTTCCCCTAACTTTACCACACATAGCGTCATATGCAGCAAGCACAGCATGCACATGTAGCAGCTAACCTTGCTCACACGTGACGCAGACTGTACAGTGTAGCTAAGTTATAACGGTACACACACAGCCCAACGTGTATCATCTTTGTTTGTTTTGTTAAAATGAGTGAAATTGTAACCTTGGGTCGTTTCGCTTTGGTTGCCATCTTGTATGTGTAGTTCCAAACCCAGGACCAGGACTTGGCAGGCGATGATGCTGCTGGCTCACGAGCCCAAAGCTAACTCGAGCATGCGCACTGTGAAGCAAACACGGGTGAAGTTGGACCTCAGCGAAGACTTGCAGGCAGCTAACGTATTTACATAACACGGCATTTAGACCATTATAGTTTATGTACCATGGCTTTCGATGAGGGAATGTTTGTAATATGACGATTGGTGTGTGACAAGAACAAGCATTTTAATGAATAATACAAATACAAATATTTGTTCTGACATGCAATTTAATAATTATTTATAGCGGTTATTATATAATAATAATAATAATAATAATGTTATATTATTTATTATTATTATTTAATATTACGATTAAAGTTGTCTTGTGTGACAATGTCCTGTCTTCCCCCTGATGGCCACTAAGATCATCAGAACCTACGACAGACTGGCTCGTTGGTCTAGGGGTATGATTCTCGCTTTGGGTGCGAGAGGTCCCGGGTTCAAATCCCGGACGAGCCCAGATTTTACCCCCTTGACATCAAAGTAATAAGAACCAAGACATACAGAACATTACTGCTACTAACAAATACTTAACCGCATGTTACATTTTATAACAAGTACTGTCACAATTCAATATCTCCACCTCTAAACTTGCCTCAGCCCAATTTCCCCTCTATGTAACGTTATATAAAACAAGGCTGGAGCTCTCAGAGGATACAAAAGGATTAAGACAATTTAACATTAGAATTCAAATAAAAAGGCTGGCATTTATGTGCAAAGTAGAGAGTATTTTAGACTCATCTACTGCAGAAATGACAATAAATGAAAAAACTAAATTAGCAGGGGAAAGGACAGGCAATGCTAAAAATGGCAACATGTTTCTGAAATAGGACTCCTTTGCTCCTCAAAGGTGTCCCAGGCTCTTAAACATACTTTCATCTCTTCATACCTTCCGTTTACATGCCTCCTCGTGGTAAAGGTTAGCTCAAATGTAATGGGAGATATGGGAATGGGAAATACATGTAAGACATAGTAACTTTATTTACTTTATATATAAAGGACTTTATATAGCGCCTTTCTGGTCTTCCGATCACTCGAAGCGCTTTTACACTACATGCCAACATTTACCCATTTACACACATTCATACACTGATGGCAGGGCTGCCATACAAGGTGTGAAATGGCCCATCCTCTAATCTAATGCTTATTCACACACACACACACACACACACACACACACATGGCTATGCCTTCGTGAGCAATTTGGGGTTAAGGTTAGGCTTACGGTACTTTTATTGTCCCAAGGGAGAAAATTGTCTCGGAGAAAGTGAAATCAAGACCAAACATAACAATAGAAAACACATTAAATAAGAACACGTGCAAACATATAAAAAAACAACAACAACCAGCCAATTAATCACAAGGCATTCACCATTTTCACACATCCCAAGGTTCAGTGTCTTTCCCAAGGACACTTCAACCTACGGACTGGAGGATCGATCCATTGATCTTTCCTGAGCCTCAGCTGCAATATGCTTTAATGAAACACAATCTAAAGACCTTGATATACAAATGAAGAGAAGCTATGTCATAAACCAGCAAACAGGTCAAATCCCTTTAGAGAACCTTTAAACCACATGTACCATGAGAAGATATTGATGTCAGATATTGATGTTAGTACCCCAAATAACGTAAAAGATGAAGCACAGCTCCACAGGAGCATGCTGTGAAGAGCTCAGAGGAAAAGAGCTGAATGGGTTATAAAATGTAGTGCAGCAGAGGGTGCTCTTTGGCCAAATAGTTTAATTCTACACTTTTTTCACATTAAAAAAGGCTTGTTGGTCTAGGGGTATGATTCTCGCTGAGGGTGCGAGAAGATCCACCGTTACATTGTTATTTATTGTTACTAATGTATTTTTGAAATTGTATTTCTTGACAGACTGATATTATTGAATGGATATGACATTGCCCATCACCGTCACAGTGTGACTGCCTCTTTTGAAGGGGAGGCTGGCTTGACTGCAGTTCCATACCTGTGTTGAAATAAGATCATGGATCTAGAATTTTAACAGTATTTATACAGAATTAAATGGACATAATATAGAACTAGATTCAACAATTTGATCATAAATTAAAAACTTTTCTAAACATTAATCAGACGGAGATTTACTAGATGCAACCCACCTTTAGGTCGGTTGGAAAAGGCTTGGAAGCTGACCAATAACACACACACACACACACACACACACACACACGTATACACGTATACACGCACACACACGCATACAGAGAAATAGAGAGGGAATGTTTTAGTGGGATTCATACAGTATGTTTACATAATCTGTTATACTATATGCTATTGCTACACACATCCATATTGCGTATTGCGCACAGAAGCAGCAGTTCAGTAGGTGGCGTTAAAGCACCAAAGAGTTGATCAAAGTCATGAAAATCCAGCAAAGAAGAACAGCCCGCCTCTTTTTTCTTTCACGTCCTCAGTCAGGACTTAAATATCCGGGAACACAGCAAAGTTCACTGTCGAGTAGAAACACA
>CALSBV010000422.1:3290405-3307791 GCA_943590825.1 Bovichtus diacanthus
ACACACACACACACACACACACACACACACACACACACACACACACACACACAATTAAAAAGGCTATGATTCTTTCTTAAGCTGTGAGAGGTCCAGGGTTAAAATCATGGACGACACCTGCCTTTAACCACTTGGGTTCAAAGTCAAGAGCCAGGACATACAGGCCAGACATCAGTCTGTTGCAGAAAATAGCTTATACAATACAAAAAGTCTGTTCACTTCCATTGATTAATTAAGTTTTGCTCAACCTCGACCTAATACACTCCCATCAATTTCTTAAGCAGATACATTCCTAAATGTCCACATAAAGTACCGATATGTCAGAGCAGCCACACCACATTACAACCCTAACCCCGAATCAACTTAGCTTGTCCTATCTGATCAATTAAAGGGGTGAAACTCTGAAATAATGAGTCCTACACATATGCTGAATAAGTACTAAAAGCTAAACAGCTAGCTTTTCAAAATGACAAATTCTCTATAGTTGTGTGTTGGCTCCATTAACACATACACACCATAGACTTTATAAAAGAAGTGGCTGTTAAATTGAGCCTATCGGCTCTTCTATGTTTTCACAGGGGTTCTTTTTCTGTCAATGGGTTTCCTTAAATGCTACATATCGGATCATCGTCCTCAGTCTAGGTGGAGGTAATGCACCTTAACACTGGTTGTCACCTGCCATAAAAGGGAAAAAAGAAGAAGCAACCTCCGTGCTCTTGTCAGTCACTCATCACAGCTGGTTGGTGGCCAACGGCAGCGTTGGGTCTAACATGAATAACGGCAGCAACAGAACGTTTACATTGCCACCGTGACGTCACCCATTGGTTTGTGGACTATCACTTTGAAGCACTTGAGATTGGTCTTGTCTACATAGAAACCGTCGAATTGCAAAACTCTGCCAGAAGAAATGTTGAGTAACATTGGCGATTCTTTGACACTGCTGCTGAGAGAACGATTAGCTTGTGGCATGAATGATGACGAGGAAGGATTGACTTTTTGAAAAGTATGCACTAACCATGGATGTGGCAAAAATGTTAATTCAAGAGGAAGGGGGTAACAGTGATAATGAGGAAGTTTTCACTCTATCACTTGAAGGCTAGCGACATGGCCATGTACAATAGTAATGAAAAGATAGTCATTCACAGAGCAGCGTGTATAAAAAAGGAGTCAAAAGTAAACAGAGTGCTGGTATTAGGAGTAGCACAAGTCAAAGTCGCAAACCGCACTGCTAACATCTTAGCAGCAGTGGAACACAAAGCCATTTGTGTTTCACTGCTGCTAAGATGTTAGCAGTGCGGTTGTCCACCAATTGGAAGGTCGGTGGATTGATCCCCAACCCCTGCGGTCAAGATGTCAAAGTGTCCTTGGGAAAGATACTGAAGCCCAAATCGCAAGTGTACCTTGATAACTTCATTGTGAGTGGAAAGGATGACAAAGATCACCTCCAGAAACTGGATCAAGTACTGCAGGGACTGGAGAATGCAGGACTACGCTTAAAAATGAGGAAGTGCAAGTTTCTGGAGAAGGAAGTGGCATTCTTAGGACATCGAGTAGAAAAGACATGGCTACATCCACTGTCAGCAAAGGTGAAAGCTCCAACAACCGCTTCAGTGACTGAGCTCAAAGCTTATTTGGGACTGTTAAACTTTTATAATAAGCTCCTGCCTGACACCTCTGCATAAATTGCTGAGGAAGTATGAACCTTGTTATTGGGGGCCAGAGCAAGAAAGGGTTTTCAAACTGTCAAATGAACTTTTGCAATGCAGTAATAGCCCCCTGAAAAAAAAACTTCAAGAGTAAAGGTGCGCATGGGCGTTTCCGATGTTGTGCAGATCATTGCAGATGTATGAGATGTAGGATGGAGAAGACCAGCTGCTTATTAATGTGGTCACGGGTTCTCTGCTTACATGCAGGGGAGGCAGCTACGATGCGGAAGGAATGCCCGAGTATAGCTCAGGGGATATCCCCCTCAACCTCTTCCCTCTCTTCAACATTTCAGTGGCTGCCATCAGTAAAAGTCCTGAAGGCCAGGAAGAATGATCACAAGAAATCTTTAATTTCATCATCTGTGACCATTCTCAATAAGACCCTGTTTAAATAGACGCTTTGGAGCTTGCCTGCTAAATGTTTAGGGCAGGAAACGTTTCAGGTGTGCTTAAATACTGATGTATTTGCGGCGTGGTCTTTGTTCCTGAACCTAGTTATAAAACTTAATTATGTGGTACCTCCACCAGTGACCAGCATAGGGTCACAGGACACAGGAACTACTCGAGTAGATGGAAAAGTTCTGCCTGTTGAGAAACATGAGAAGGAGTCGCAGCCACCAGTTTGTGGAGCTTCTCAACTCCAAAAATGATTGAATAAAATGTTGATTTGCCATACATTTTCGTAAAACTGCCAATATTCAAAATCTACACAGTTGTATTCTCACCTAAAAAATGACCAGAAGTGAATTTAATGATGAAATACCATTAAAAAAGGAGTTTCTCTTCTGCTTTGGTGCTCGGCCCTCACCAGGAGTGGACTTATGCACAGACTGGCCTAGGCTGCATCCTAGGGGTCCACGTGTGCAAAGGCTCCGGATTGGCCAGATAAGAAAAAAAAAAACATGTCCCCTTTTGGCCCATAAGAAACATTAAAACAATTAGTCAACTGATTGGGTTTATTTGGGCCACATCCACCCAATCAGATGGCCCAATGAACCTGGACACATCATGTGGTCAAATATGATCGGGGATCCCAAAAACGAAAAGCACAACGGCCAAAAGAACACCGTGCTCAATATTTACTAAAGAAAATCCTGCATGGTCTCTCCTTAGGTATAAGCTACTGGTTAGCCCAGCAAGTCAGCTAATGGTGCATTTCCACAGCATGCTAAGGCTCTATTACAGTTATTACCATGACAGGTCATTTAGCAGCTTACAGTGAACTAACTACAGGGACAGTCTCCCTAGAGCAACTTGGGGTTAAGTGCCTTGCTCAGGGGCTCAATGGTGGCAGCCTGGTATTGAACTTACAAACTTCCAGTGATTTGAAAGCCTAACCCTAGACCACTAGACTACCACCACTTGCTCTACTCAAGTTGACTCAGCTCGTTCTTTTTTGGTTTTCGGGATAGCACCTGGTACCTGGTACGTTTTTTAGTACCACCTCAGCCGAGGTTCAAAGCAAGCTGAATTGATACTAAAAGGTGACGTACGGTAAAAGGTAGCTATGTAAAACACTGCAGTCTGCAGACCACTGACTGGTCAGAGGGAATTGTCACTATGGCGAACAGCTGTAATCACCACACCTACACTGAGTACTCTCCACAGTTTTTAAACGAAATTTTGTAAAGCGAGTCAATTTTGAGTAGAGTAGAGCCGTACAATGTGGTGGGAACACAGCTTTAGTTTCTCCTCTTCGAAGCCTGTGGTTCTTCCTGGGGGAATTGCACCGTATGGTCAAGTTATAATGTTACAAATGGAGTTATAAAGCCAGTTTAAGTGAAGATGAAGTCTCTGCATCTGACACTGCTTTTCATTACTTTCATATATTTATTTATAACTTAAGCACTTTTACAAAGGCTATAGAATTTGGGAAACTCGAAGAGCATCGAAGGCTCTGAGTTCGCAGTCGTCTGTTTCGACTGACCATGACGTCATCACGCCAACCGAAGACGTGCGTTGAACACAGGAAGTTGAATTATCAGCTGATCCTGCTGGCTGTTGTTGATGCCTGAAGTTGCTGTTGTTGGGGCACTGTGTTGCTCTTATCTGCTCCTGACATTGAAGACACGTTAAACCCGAACAAGAGACACGGTGGGCATTTCACGTTACTGTATGACGAGCTTATGAGTTACGAAGAAGGCGTCTCACAGCAAGGACTTTGAATTTGCGCACGAGCTGCAGAGCTAGCTCCAAAGCTTGAACCTTCGGTGAGGAAGAAAGAAAGACAGCCGACGGCTTGGTGTGCTTTCTTTGTTTACGTCCTGCCAGTCTGAACTGCGATATTAATTCTCTTTGTATCGAATTCAGTTAATTTTCTGCACATTATTTAAATATATACTTTATTACCATTACGCGGAAGGCAGCTAGCTCGTCAGCTAACGTTAGCTCATAGCGCAAATAAACAGTTGTCAAGCGTTGAGGCTTTCGTAACCGCCCGGTGGTGACAGATAACGATAGCTAACAGCGACAGGAGTCGGGCTCGGAGAAATTATCTCTCTATTGCCTCTATTTTGTAGGTTTTTGTCACTGGAAAAAATGCTCTGTTAGTCTGTCGGAGACACTGTAACCGGACAATTTGATGTTAAATTGAAGCCTGTCGGAGACCCGTGTGGTTAATGAACACGTCTGTTTTATCTGTTTGTTGATCCCTGACTTCGAATCGAGGGAATTCCGTTATCCGTATCGATTTTAAACCACACAAACAAGTAATAGGTTAACTGACAGCTGGCCTTGTACGTTTTTAGGTTGGCTGACAGGTTGCGTAATTTGTTTTTGTACAAGCTGTCAGTCTTTGCTGCGTCGCTTGTAAAACTGTTATTTAAAACGTATACATCCCGTAGTTTGCTCTGTGCATGTCATTTAGAATATTTAACACATTTGTATCCCATATGACAGGTGATAAAAGTGACCACATTTTACTGTAACCCATAGATTGAGAAGCTGTTTTGATGCTCGCACTCAGAAAAACAAGTCGACAGAGTTATGAATTGAAGTAGCCGTCTTTAACTATTGTGAGACTGTGCTGTGATCAGGGAAAGACAGGAAGAGAAAGGGTCCCTCAGAGGGTCCCATTGTGTCTTGAGGTGAGGTGAGCTGCCCCACACTACTTGCCAATGCTGGATCTGGAGGTGGTGCCTGAGAGATCACTAGGGAATGAGCAATGGGAATTCGCCTTAGGTGAGTTTCACAACAACCTTTTCAAGTTATATGAACACAACACAGTTGGGAAGAAAAGAATGATACGACATGCTATTAATTAATGTTTGAAGCCATGTTTGAAATGATTTTCCTTGCATGCTCATGTTATTGTTAACTGTTGATGCCTGAGGCTCCATAAGAAAAATAGTTGTTTCTCTTCAATTGTGTGTGTGTGTGTGTATGTGTGTGTGTGTGTTTGCATGTCCGTGTTTTCAGGGATGCCATTGGCCCAGGCCATCTCTATCCTGCAGAAACACTGCCGCATAATCAAAAATGTCCAGGTGCTATACAGTGAACAGGTGAGGTGGCCAAATGTTTGTCTTTATTATGGGCTCTTTCTCTCACTCTCACTCACAAACATTTTGCAACCCCATTTTTTACAACTTTTTGGTTACACTTCTGTGGTCGCATGACCGATATATCTACAGATGTTTGCACTCTGGTGGACCCACTATGTAATGGCAGCACTATTACTGAATGATCTCAAATGAGTTCCAATAGATGCCAAACATGTAACTATGATATATCATAATTTTCATTACTATGTTTCCATGAGTGTATAATCACCTGAAACTAAGAATCGTTGTGTTTTCGTTAGCTTAGAGCTCTTCATATCCACATGTTGAACCTCCATGTTTCTACAGTAGCCCAGAACTGACAAACCAAACACGGGCTTAAGAGGACCTTTCACTAATGTTAACGTTACCTGAAGGCCACTGTAATTTTCCGTCACGCTTGAAAAGGAGGGGTGAGCGGAGGGGTATTCAGTTGTTGCAATCTGCAACCTCGCCTCTAAATCCTACTCAATGGTCCTTTTTAAACAACATCAATGTTATGTGTCTTTGTATAACAAATTGATATTGGCAAATGTATCAAATAAAAAAAACATTTTTTAAATAAACATCAGCCTCAAAAATACACTATCAGTCAATATTTCAATTATTTCCCCATGTTCAAAAGCTATAACTAAGTCATCTTTTACAACACCATGAATCTTAGATTCAAGAGTAACTGGAAGTAGTTGATGTTAACATGAATGACACCAAGTATGAAACTCTTACATTACACATGCATTCATTGACATAAAACAGTCCATTTTTTGTCTTTTAAATTAAGTTGGAAAAACTGCTGATTTGG
Organism: Bovichtus diacanthus; assembly: GCA_943590825.1. NCBI lineage: Eukaryota > Metazoa > Chordata > Actinopteri > Perciformes > Bovichtidae > Bovichtus > Bovichtus diacanthus. The sequence continues at coordinate 3,296,450 of CALSBV010000422.1, forward strand.
ACTGTTTGCCTCGCTGTTAATTCATTAATCAGTTTGTTTTTCTCCCCTCCAGACGCCACTCAGCCATGACCTCATACTGAATTTGACTCAGGATGGGATTAAACTGCTGTTTGATGCCACAAATCAGAGACTCAAGGTGAAAATTGTTGATTTTCTGAGACTTAAAGAGACTGACTCTCAATAAGCTCAGGATCTGTATACGACGTGTATCAATTAGTTAATATTAAACAGGAATTTTAATCGTGACTGAATTGAACGTGGTATTGCACTGCAGATATTAGGGGAGTGAGGGTGGAGGTATTTCTCCACAGTTATTTTGCTGCTGCAGTTGCAACATTTCTCCCATTTCTAGATAGCTGGCATTGATATTAGACTCGCGTTGTTATTGACATTAAACTAACCATTTGTTTTGTACCCATTGGACCCTGACTTTTCTCGTCTATCTGCATGACAGGTGATTGAAGTGTACGACCTGAGCAAAGTCAAGTTGAAATACTGGTGAGTAGAAATATAATGCTAAAATGAAATTGAAGGTTTTTTAGAAACTTATTGAAATAAAAACTGATGCAGCAAAGATAAAATTGTCTTAGACTCTCAGCTGTTATTGATACATGGCCTTTAGCTACAGGCACGGATCTATATAATGGTCATTGTATGTACACACTGTGCATTTTACGTTTTCGACTACACGGCGTGGCTCCTCACAGATATACAGCTACTTTGTGAAAGCTGTCACAGAAATGGAGTCTGTCTGTGTTGATGTGTTTCTTAAACTCTGTGTGTGTGATTATCTTTCAGTGGAATCTACTTAGCTTCTCTGGCAATAGCTCCTCAACTAATGAAGTACATCCTGTTTGAATGTTAATAGATGTAACACTGGCTTTGTATGTTGTGTTTCAGTGGAGTTCATTTCAACTCTCAGGCCATTGCCCCCACAATAGAGCAAATAGACCAGTCGTTTGGAGCTACGCACCCTGGAGGTACTTTACAAAGCATATGCACATTAATGATGTCTCGCAAACAAACCTACATGTTGATCGTATTTATCTCCTTTCATTTAATGTTTTCATTTCCATTCTGTCCAGTTTACAACGCTGCAGAGCAGTTGTTCCATCTCAACTTTCGGGGCCTGTCCTTCTCCTTCCAACTGGACTCGTGGAATGAAGCTCCAAAATATGAGGTGAGGATCAATTTGCTTGTGAGAGCGTTGAAGAAGGGGCTGAGAGGTCCTTTCTTTACATTCAAAATTGTAAAAGCCTTGTGGTTGAAGTGATTATCCTTTTTATTATGGAAAAGTCTGAGGTCACGCCCGATGTTTGCCTTGAGCATGGCTTGATTGTTGTTATGTCGTGGAAATAAATAATGTGGAACAGAATGAAGAAAACAAACGCATGAGGAGGATGTGTTTGTCTTGCTGCCTCTTTAATCCTGGGCACAATGGATGTCAGTGATCCGAAATGCCAAAGAGCTGTGATCCTCGTCGCACCCCAGGACGCAAAACCGTTTGTGGCAGATGTTCTGCAACATTGAAAAGGAAATATGACAGATCTCAAAATGCCCCGAGTACGAATTCCAGTGTTCTACTGTTGAGATGTCAAAGACCCATTGCAGTGTTATGTAAGCAATACAAATCTGACTGCAGTCGCAAGTTTTGGGACTCGGGTTAGCTCAGGCAACATGAGTTCATAATTAAATCCTCCAAGACGACGCCCACACTCAGAACTTTACAATGCAGATTTTCAAGACAAAATATCAATATTTTTTACACACAATGGGCACACCGCATGCTTATACACAAAGGACCTTTTAGGTCTTAGCCTTTTGTGGATCTGTTTTTGGATTGAGGTTTGTATAATTAGTCAGATATTGTACTGTCTGTGCTGCACAGCTCTCGATGTCTGGAGTGATGCATGTCATGAACCAGCTGCTGTGCCGTCTTGCTCCATTCTGCAGCCTGCTACTGTGAAAGCGCACATCACATATTGATGTTTTCATTGCTCCCTCAGCTCACTTCATATCCCATTGACAAGGTTTTCGCAGCTTATCACGTCTTTGCGGTGTAGCCATTCTGCTGCTCCAACATATCCGTGATATTATAGTAACTGCATTGGCTCCATCTCAAACCTTCCGCTCTGCCCTGAGCTGCATGCTGAGTTTGTGAAACGGTTTTGTTTGCTTTACTGAAACAACAGCTTGTGCTTGCTTGGCATCTATAGTTGTGTGCCTGTACAAACGTGGTAGTTTCAGTAGTTTGCGTTCAAACATTTGCATTTCACTAAAGTTTAACACCCAGCTGTAGTGTGTAAGATGGTATGCAAATGCGTCTGGAAAAACACCGAAGGTTTATATTGCGTTATGTTCAGAAGAACATATTCCGACCTCTATCTTTCCCATATTTGTTGTGGTTTCTTTACCCCTATTAATCTACACAAATACACTGTAATGGAAAACTCCTGTGAACTTCTCAAATTGTTTATTCAATTAATCTCTTCAAAGGATGCTACTGTATTTTTGCTGTTTGAAGGATACTTTTGATTTTCCATTGAATTGAATTGATTATGTTAATGCTAAATGTCTTGAAACTTTCCTCAGGGCAGAAAAGCCGTATAATACTACGGATAACTTTCTTTCAAATGTCTTAAAATCTGCACGTGTTTGCTTAAATTCAACATCAGAATGACACATTTGTTGCTTGGTGGTGATAAATGCAACGTGGAAATACACAAAGAATAAGCACAGCAGTGAAATGACCTCTGCAGAGTCACAATGAATTTTGATTGGATGCTGGAGCGCTCTCCGATTAAGTGTTGTTGCCTCACAGAGATCCAATAAAATGAAGTGTCCCTCTTCAGTGGGAACATTGTGTGGTGTTTAGGTCAGCCAGTGTGTTCTGAGACCTTTTACTCACAGCTTTCTGAAAGAAAATGTATTTCTGTGAAACATTGTTGTTATTGTGCACGCACACACACAAACACACACAAACACGGTGTGTACCAGTCCCGTATCACTCCCAGTTGTTTTGCCTTGGCAGCCTAACTTTGCCATGGGTTTGGCCTCCCTGCAGATTCCACACGGGGCCATGGTCAAGAGGATGCACATATACACTGGCAACAACCTGCAAGAGACACGGTAACATACACACACATGCACACACACAAACAAGGCATCACTTAGAGAGGACCTACCTCTACCAAAGAGTGCAAAGGCCCACAGACAGAAGCAGATTCACTAGTGACTATCGGTGGCCTGGAACAATGCAAAGCTTTTATGGTTATTGTCAATATTGGTCAATAAGCACAGTTTTAATTATAATTCTCCCATCTGGCCAAAGGATACTTTGTGGAATTTCCACAGTTTAACATGTGACAAGGTGAGGAAATGTGTGGAGAACAGCAACAGCAACAAAACGCATGAATACACACGCACTATTCCCTCTGTCCTCAGAGCTCCGGCGATGCCTTTGGCTTGTTTCCTTGGCAACATCTTTGCAGAGTGTGTGGATGTCCTGAGAGATCGGGCAGGGGCTCTGGGGCTCAAACTCCGCCTTCTCACTGCAGGTAACATATGTCTCTGTGTCTTGAGGACAAAGATTTATTATAGATCAACATCGGTCCAAAACTCTTTTCCTCACATATCCTCACAGCTACATTTTAATTGACTCCAGACTTTGCTTCACATTTCTACCACGATCTGTAACACTGCTGCAAAGCTAAACGGAACACCCAACCCAAATGTTTTTTAAATGAGCAATGAACACAATTTTGACCATGTTTGTTAAGATATTAGCTGTATTGATCACACCAAATATGTCTGTGTTCACTTCAGACTAATTTTATACTATTTAACCCTTGTGCCTCACTCTGGCTTTTTAGTTTTTCGATCATAGTTGGTGCATATGGCATACATTTTAGCAAGGGTGTGTGTCTTTTTTTCTCCTTTCAATTTTGAAAGTTCCGAAAGAACTGTGTAGCCAAAATACAGAAACTTAGACCCTTAAGGACAAAAATGTCACATTAAAACAATATTGTTTGATTTCCACGGCTATTACAGTATAAAATCATGCAGTCTGGTATATCAGGCTTTCAATCTAGAGCCCTGTTTTAAAAACTGTAGTATTTACTATGTTCCACCAGATTCAGCCATTTTCTCATGTTTGGGTTTTCCTGGTTTCCTGCACTAAAGATAAAAATGCATCAAAATCAATGTTGTTGCTAACCATTGACATATTTAAGACTTTTCAAGAAAAACAATAGTGGCCTTATGTAAACTACTAACTGGCATTTAAAGGTTTACAATTCTGAAATTGAATGAGTATTTAGTAGTTATGATCAGGTTGGTCAAGTTTTTTTCTACTTTAACCGATATTATTTGGCAGTTCTTTTGACATAGACATGTTTGTCCTTGAAGGACATCAGAGCAACTTTTTAAAAGTGAGACACGAGACACAGGGGTTACCTTTTTAATAATGATTTAGCCCTAACATGGACGAGCACGGCTTTAGCTGCTGGACCATGTATATCTAGCTGTATGGTAAACATAAAAAATATGCTTTCCACACTTATTGTCACTGACCTGGAGATTGAATCCCTTCCTGTTTGGTTGTCCTGTGCGAGTGCAGGATGTGGTCCAGGTGTGATGGCTGATTCTAAAGTGAGGTCCATAGAAAGACGCATCTACTTTGGAGATTCCTGTCAGGATGTACTGGGTGCTCTGGGCTCGCCACATAAAGTCTTTTACAAGTCTGAGGACAAGGTAGGAAAACTCTGTTCCTTTCTGTGTTTGTGTGTTGTTGTACTTGTATTTGCAAACGTTAGGAGTTGGCCCGAGACGTGAAACCGCCTCATCCAGTGTTTTGCCACATCAAACCCTTTTCCAGTAGCAACGTGCATAAAAGCTCTGATAAACCCACTGTACACAACATGCACAGCACCAAACGGCGGACAGACAAAGTTATTAACGAGATGGTTTAGAAAGTTCAACATTTAAGAGATAAAAAGCCAGTTATTGCCAGAAACATGACACATGTAAAGCTAAAGTTTCTTCGTATCTGCTGAACATGAAAATAGCCAATTGTAGCATTATTTGTAACGTATATTGTAATTTATCCTCTATGTCTCATTGCTGTTGTTTATTTTAGATGAAGATCCACTCGCCGTCTCCTCACAAGCAGGTTCCTTCCAAATGTAACGACTACTTCTTCAACTACTTCACCCTTGGAGTGGTACGTAAACCCGACTTGTCTGTGCGCATCCGTTTGCAAACTTTAGTGATGTATGTAGTTGTAGTCATGCAGTTATTTTTGGAGAGACTTCATTCACTTTATATTGAGAGGTAGTCATAGTTTGTTTTGGAGCCACAGACCAGCTTGGGAAGTCTGGGTCAGGGGGAGAAAACGTCTCCGTTGAGCACGTTTGATGTATTTAAGAATTACAGGAACCATGTTGTCCATGGTAATGTACTTTTTCCCTGCAGCGAGTTTCTATTTTTCAGGTTACTGTGAAGAAGTCATATTGCATTGAAATGCAATTAGTTGGTACTCCGATCCTCTGAACAAGAAGCTTGAGCCTCTGCTCAGCCGCCAGCTGGTGATAATGAATGTGTGGGGGGTGTAGTTCGGCCCCCACTCGCCAAACATATGGAGCAAAAGCATGTTAAAAATTGTGTTTTCTTAATTTTCAGGATATCCTCTTTGACTCTACATCTCACCTGGTTAAGAAGTTTGTCCTCCATACCAACTTCCCCGGACATTACAACTTCAATATGTAATTATCTTGCTGTCTAGTTCCTTGATTCTGTGTCTTTCTTTATAATTCCTTTAATTTATACTGCATAGGGTTGCAAAATTCCAGGAATATTCAAGGTGGAAACTTTCCATGTGAATTAATGGGAAATAACGGGAATACAATTGAATGCAGACAGAAACAAACCTTTCACCATATCCTAATCAATTATTGTCCAAATAAATCCATTCGTTTGTCAAATATATACAATGTAAAACGTGCCGTGTGGTGAGTCGGGAAAGCTACCCGGGAAATTTGAGCTGACAATGTGGGCTTTGTGCAAACCTGGGGTTTAAAGTGAACAACTGATTTTATTGAAGAAATGTTTTCCAATAAAGAATGAAGGGAAGTAGATTAATTTAAACTCCTCAATTATTTAGCCATTAGCCTGCTTAATCAGGCTACGTCCTACATAGTAACAGTTAGCTTGAACAACGTAGCGGAAGGTGCTAACAAGTTATAAACTGTACTTTGATCTAGGTTGCGATCTGCCGGTTAACTGAAATATTATATAAAATATGAAATATATTCACTTCATGCATGTGATGGGAGAATGCACTGTGCATGCAGACGGTTGTAATTTCACTAAATCTCTATCGAATGAGAATCTGGCAAATTATCCGTACGTATGATGGAAATTGGCCGACTCTTTGCAATAATAATAATATAATAATAATATACTGCTAATAGTGCATCATCTGTATCTATATGTAATGATCTACATCATCACAGAGCTGACATTATGGCATTATTAATTATATTATTATAATTATTGTGTTGCACTCTATCTTTTCTGTCCTTGTTTGATTTTCTTTGTGTTTAATTACATATTCTCTCTCATCACAGATATCATCGATGTGACTTTAAGATTCCTCTAGTCATTAAGAAAGGTGAGAGACCTGTCAGTGCTGAACCCTGCGTGTCTCAGTGTGAATGATATGATGTTGGTTTTTTTTAATCTAGTGCCGGTTTCTCCGTTTTTTTGTGTCCCTGCACTCTAGAAGGAGCTGATTCCCAGACGGAGGACTGCATCTTAACCACCTACAGCAAGGTGAGTTATAGACAGAATTTGCAGAACTGTTGCATTCAGCCAGTGTTGTATTGCACATTTACAAGGTGGCGCAGCGCTCTGGTTGGGCTGTAACGGTCTGACACGGTCTCTAAGCCTGGTGTCTTCATCAGTGAGCTCAGCTTTACTAATTCACACTTGTGTTTTCCTCTGGCATCACGACTTCTAAAACCATTTGTGTCGTATCCTTAAAAGTCTTTCATAATAAGATCTGTTTCATCCTGTGGCTACAGTTGCCTTCTGATGTTACCACAGAGAAAGTCATATAATAACAGATATGATATGATATCACTTTGATCCACTCAAAAAGTCCAAGAATTTGCGTCAACGTAGCTGGAAAGTCTTCTGGATACGATCGCTGGATTTAGTGAAAACAGGATACCGCATTTGATCTTTACTTTATGTGGGGGATTTACGATCTTCTGTGGTCTGTCTGAATATATTCTGTACAGCGGCAGTATCACCTGGAGACTAGTGCAAACCTCAGTGACGTGAACAAGATTTCTTCTGATCTACTGCCACAGAAGGTGTGTCTTGAATCGTCTAATAACTTTTTGTTCCTCTGTCAGTGGGACCAGATTCAGGAACTGCTCGGTCACCCGATGGAAAAACCTGTGGTGCTCCACAGGTACGTACACATGCTCTTGCATCTAGACAAAATGGATCCCATTGTTGTATTGGCCCACATACGGCTAAGATATTGTATGAACCTTGTCTCGGACATTATCTGATGTTTGTGTCTGACAGGTCCTCATCAGCCAATAACACCAACCCCTTCGGCTCAACCTTCTGCTTTGGACTGCAGAGGATGATCTTTGAGGTCAGAACATCTCTGCATCTCTGTAGCTGTGTGAACAATGTGTGAAACTCTAGTTAACATTACATATTGGTTTGTCTGAATAGCTCAGACAAGCACTCTCCAAAGTTACACTGCTGACGGTGTTCACTTTATTTTTTCATTGCCAGCTTGTCAAAAATGCACCAGTATGTTAAATGGAAGTTCTGCAGCTGACGTTGGCATTTTTAGCAATGCGTTTACAACAGTAGTGCAAACTCACAGGTCACAAGTGGACCACAATGTGGTCTAATATCCATTAAATTAGAGATAAATGCTACAATACATTTTCCCAAAGTCTTCATTTCTGTGTTATCAGTTTTCCCTGTGGCGATTTTATTTGACATTGTGACTACAGACTGCGTATTTTACTCCATTGATATTAATAGCGTACCTGATTTAAACAGGAGTACACTTAAAGCGACGTATGTGATCCAGTCCATTCTAACATATACTCTCTGTATCCCTCTACCTCAGGTGATGCAGAATAACCACATAGCATCAGTGACCCTCTATGGTGCTCCTCGGACCGCTAGTCAAGCCCGCCCTGAGTCCAGTAGTAGTTCCCACTGAACAAGAAACCAGAACCACATCTCCTAAATCTATTACCTCTGCTGACTGAACCTCTAACCCAGAGCCAGATTCTTAACCAAGCAGACCTAACCCAGAACAACAAAGCATTTCATACCCAGCTCAAATGCTACTCATTGAACAGAAACACAAGTCCGACCTGGCGTTTATCAACTTCTCCTGGTGGGTCCTACTCACTCTTCCAATCAGACACACGGTACAGTCAACCCAACCCAGACTATCCCAGGACCCAGGATGTAGTGACATGGTCGCAGTGCTGGACCGCTGATGCCAAGAAATGAAAGTAATGAAATTATGTCTTTGTTGGAATATCCCCGTGGTGCTGAAAACTGACATGGTGAAGAAATCTGTGCTCGACTGTTTCCTGTTTCCATCCAGCGACTGAATTTGCCCAGGACCACAGAAGAAGAGTTTGTCCCGACTGTAGTTTGGATGGCATGCGATGGCAGCCTGTGTACGACAATAACCTTCGTAACATTGTGGTGAGATGATCAGCATTTAATCATCATCTGCAACAGGAGACTGCAACAAAGTCTTGCTTGACCCGCTGAATAAACATCGACACAACAACACTGCCAGCCCAACCAGTACCGCCTGTCTTCCTGCCACGACTTCAGACACAGGCCCGGCCGGCTCAGTCAAAACCCCCGGACGCAGTTAAAACCACAAGAACCAAACCCGCCCGGAGACATCCGAGCCAAACGCATCAGAAGCCGCGGAGGACTTTAACCAAAAAAGAACCCGAAAAATAGAAGAGAGAGACATGTTTGGAGACATGTAGCCCAGAACACGCCCACAACGGCCGGTGGAACAGATGTGAAGCCTCTCAAAATAGAACCATCCGAACATCGACGTCAACATTACCGTCTCCCTCTTCCACCTTCCTGCTCACTGCTCCTCCAGCTTTCTTCAGGGTGTGCACACACACACACACACACACACACACACACACACACACACACACACACACACACACACACAGACACACACACACACACACACTTACACGGCATCAAACACTATTAACCCACAGCTGTTGTTATTTGCAGCTCAGGAAGTTGGCGTGCTTCCCTGCTCACGCATAAATGAGCCTCTACAGGTGTTTGGCTGCTTTTTTTTCTTTCTTTTTTTTACAAATTGACATTTCAACAGACTTGTTTTTACACACACACACACACACACACACACACACACAGCATTTCAGTCCCTTCACCACTATACTCATGTAGTTCTAACACATGAAAGCTGGTTTATCTTTTTTGTTTTAGCCTTTTGAGCGCAACACAAACATGGAGACATGCAGCCATGGCACGAGGATTCGCATGAACTTGGTAGATGCTTTTCAATGAGAGGAAACTTATTATAAGCACAAACTGGTTAGTTTATTTAATCCTGCATGTTGTGAGGGGCAAAGCCTCACTCATCCACACCACGACCATTTTCATGTGTTCTCTCTTCTTTTCTTTTCTTTTTTTTTTTTACATTTGCACTAATGCGCACCTTATTACTTGATTGGTTTGATTGTGCCCTTCCTAAGAGATGGATTTGTGTGTGTGTGTGTGTGTGTGTGTGTGTGTGTGTGTGTGTGTGTGCGTGTGTGTGCGTGTGTGTCCATAAGTTCAGTCAGAAGAGACGTCCTCCCTTGGCGCATGCATTCATATCCTCTGTGTTAGTCTTCTCCCTCTTTCTTCATCTGCACATCGACAGCATTGCAATTCATCCCTCATCAATGTCGGCATTTATTTCTTTGTTGAATTGCCAAATGCTACAGCCAAAGACGTTTCAGGATGATTCCATTTGATCTGCGGACATTATCACCGTACTCTCCTGTTCATGGAGAGAGTCGTGTGTTTGTGTCAAACCTGCACATCTAAGTCATTGCCGTGGTAACACCTCTAAATTCAGCTCTTGGTTTCTTTAACTGCTGACAGTGATTACCCGAGACGTAAAAAGCATGTGTGCGTGCGTGTCTGTGCGTGCGTGTTTGTGTAGGTGTGTGTGTGCGTTTTGAGACCAATCAGCCTGTCTTTCATCTGGATTTGGTTACAGCCAGCGACGCATTAACAAAAGTAACAACTCGAGTCTCTTGTATGGTTGTGATTGTTGTCAGAGAGCTGTAATTTAAAGAATTGCCATTATTTCTCTGTGAATTCAGTACATTTGACCCTTTTAGGAAATGGGAAGAACATCAGTCATTCCTTCATCATAACATTTGTTTCCCTCCCAATGTCTGAATTTCAAATCATTTTTTAACCATACGCATTTGAATAAACTGTGTATTAATTGTAATACACACATTCTCTTTTCTTGTCCATTGATGCAGATGCCATTTTTCTCCCACTATTGCTGAATTTCTGATTTGCTTGTATCAACATAATCACTGGCATCAGGGTTTCAGTCAGGGTGAAATGTTGCAAGTGAGAGCATAAAATGCCCTGTTGGCTGCTACGCTACAGTATTTCTTCAGAGCGGGTAAGATATTTGTATCTGCTAAGTTTGTCATTACTCCGATCTTCTACATGTTCTTCAACAAGCCCGGCTAAATTATCTAAATTTCACTAATTTTTACATTCTAACAGGAATTAGGAATTAAGGGTTCACTTTTACATTTCACCAATAGTAGCCTTTATTTACAGTACTTAGTATTTTTGGTTGGTTTTTTTTTGGCTCTGAACAGATTTCCTGTGGTTTATGACCTCGAGAAGACCGTGTTAAAGAGCAGTTGAAGAAATACGTTTCTGTACCGTGTGAATCCAGTTAGTCGGGCTGAGTTGATGTAGAAATGCTGTAAATAGCTGTGTGCTCTTATTCTGGCGTCCTCTTATTTACATGATCTAAATGGCTTCTTGGCACAGACACAACTGACTCAGGCACTGGCTGAGTATCTTAATATTTCCTCCTTGATTCTGATTAGACTTGAACTCAGGAGGAGGCATCTGCTCACAGCTGACTCATTGACACTGGAATATATATACTTTTTTATTTTTTTAATTTATTCCAGACCGCTCAGTATTGAAGCGCACACACACACACACACACACACACACACACACACACACACACACAC
>CALSBV010000422.1:3307801-3320579 GCA_943590825.1 Bovichtus diacanthus
CACACACACACACACACACACACACACACACACACACACACACACACGTGTTGGATGTCAGCAGACCGGCCTGCTTCAGCTCTGCTTGAACTGCTCCTGCAGGGTGTTCATGTTTTAATCCACATAAATGGCATTAAATAAAAAATAAAGTTATTTATGCAGGCAGGGAAAACAATCATCCTTCCGCACATCTGGACTGGTTGAGATGTTTTTGGACAGAATTGGATTCCGAGTCTAGCATTGGCATGTTGCTAGAGTTTACGTCTACTTGTTTACATGAGCAAAAAGAAATAGATGTCTTCTGCTGCAGCTTTCTTGTAGCCAGATTCCTTCCTGAATGAGGTTGTGTGGTTTCAGGATGCAGGAGAGATGCATGCCCAGTTCCCAGTCTGGTTTCTTAAGCTGGGATCGCAAAACCTACTAATGTTTCAAGATGAATGCCAATAAAAAATAAAAAATGTTCCAAAGTGAAAGATGTTTCGCAGCGAGGGCTGAGCGTCATTCTCTGATTAATCTTCTTCCCTCCTCCGGCCTGGTTCATTCACACGACTTGGATAGTGGGAACCCGTGTAATATAATCCCCATGACAGCTATATTCCAACACTTTACTGCAACTTGCTTTTGCGCAAGTAACAATGAGATCAATGAAAACGGTGGTAACATTGAGCCTCTCTGTACAAAGGGATCTCGTACATACAGTTTGATATTGCAACAAGCTAACATGCTATTATTCCATCTGTCGTTTTAGTTTCCCTGTTACCTGCGGAGGATGGCAGGTTTCCCAATGCGAGGATGTAAATGACCGACGTTAATATAAAAATGTTTTTTATGTGGTGTGTGTTTTGAGTATATAACTTCACCAAACCCCCCAGAAGAAAGTGCATATTTTCCCCAGCAGTTTAAAAAAAAAAAAAAAAGCTCATCATCGTTTCAATTCTGCAAAAAAAAAAAAAAAACAGGATTTTTTATTAAATAAATACCACACCACAGTGTAGGTTGGTCATTGCTCAAAAGATCACAGGAGTAGATGGGTCAAATATGATATCACAAAATAAAATAAAAACAGAAACATTAGAGGCAGCAATGAATGAAGGGGAGGATGTGTACATGTGCTCAGTTATTTTGGGGGAAACTGAGCCCAGCAGAACACTTTACAATCTACTAATACAAGAAAACAAGATTCTACTCTTTAACCCAGTTTCGGTAGGCCCGGCCCGGCACCAGACAGGCCGGTTGTTACTGAGAGAAGCTGTTGGCTGGGTTGTGAATCTCAGCCAAACTCAGGTGGACATATCACATCCTTGTTTTTCTAAAATTTCTCAAAATAGATAAACGAGTGGAAACTTTAGTCTGGAGTTCTGTTTGGCTTTCGAAATCAAGGTTTTTCTTTTTTGATTTTATTTTGCTGATACAGGAATGAGTGATCGTTGTGATTTGTAATGGACGGCTTCAGTGTAATGATAATCTCATATCAACGCTTTGTAATGTATGTTCTGTTGCCCATCTCGCTTATTCTCCTCAAAATATACATATTTTTTGTGCATTTTCAATCCCATTTCTGGAAATGGGGCAGTTAATTAAACCTTGTGGAATTCATTGGAATGTGGCGTTTTTACATTTTGAATACTACAACTTTGTGTATGAAGAGATAAGTAGATGTATTCATCATGTTCACTGACAAAAGGCAATAACAATACCATGTGGTGCCAAGAGAAGGATGAGGTTCACGGAAAGCTTTGCTCCACAAAATGACTGCTAAATGTGTTTGTCGGTTGTAGAGATGAGCTGCTGCTGTGCGACCTCCAACAGCTCCAATGCCACATTTGGATTTTTATGAAATAAAATGCTCACGATTCATTCATCAACGTTCGTTTTCTGTGTGTGCGACCAGGATATGAAAAAAATAAAAATTAAAATAAAAATGTGGATGTTTAAAAGATTGGGAGATTTTATTTCTTAAGTTTACTCAACTTTAAAACTCAGATTTAATATTGCAAATGTGACTTTTGACGAGCTGTTTTGTATCTTCACCCAACAGGATTATATTATTATTATTATTAGTGACACAAATCTTCCTCTAAATATAACCTCTTTTTATGAGATTCTGAGTCATCTAATAATTTAAATGTTTTAGTATTTAGTATCTGCTGTCCTTTGGTTGGTTGTGGCATTAGGACACACAACTGTAAAATACCTTCTTATTAAATCACACAACAGTCACAACACAACATCACAGGAATGACATTTGTATTCCAATAACCTGAACCCCACCACCACACATTGACTGGGCAACATTGAATAATGAGAAACTGAAACCGATGAATATTGATTGAAAGATTTGGACTGGGTATTTTTTTTTTTTAAATGGATAAAATGAACACAGATAAAAACAACATGTTCTGAGCTTCACTTTTTAAAATGTCAATGTAAAGTTTGTGAAAATACACACTCTCCTTGCAACAAGTAGAAGCACATGGCTAATTATTATGCAGAACGACATCATCAGACCTCTAAATGAAACCACTTTCAACAGGGTTTTTTTTAAAAGGAGAACATTGCTAAAAACTCTGGGTTTTAAGCTCCATTTTGTTGCGGTGGTTTGACAGAAATACAGCCGGGAACAGTCAGTCATGTGAATTAATTTGAAGAAACATAACTGGTGCACAGATATGTCAATCATTACTATAAGAAATATCTGTTGACATCGTATTATTTGTGCTTTTCCAAGTATTCGAAATTCAGGTGCATCCCTATCTTACACAATGCACCCCTAACACTTAAAATCAAATGAGTAGTTTGATGTTTAAAAACTGTTGAACCTCAGAGTTAAATAGAGTACAAATTCAAAATAATTAATGTTAAATTAAATTCATCAAAATGTAATAACTTGTTCAAGTATTTAATGCTAAACCAGAGTATTTGACAAGTTCCATTGTTGACCTGGTGATGGCACAAAACTGAAAGGTCGGGGATCACCACAGTTGTTACAGTTCATTCTGGGGGGAACGTGAACATGTGTACCAAGTTTTATGGCAATCCATTCAATAGCTGTTGAGACATTTCATTCAAAACCACAAGAGTCCACCTCGCTGTGGCGCCACAGGAAGCGTCAGGGGATCATCAACGTTATTAGCACACAACCTCTCAGCTCCATGAATGTCTGGACTAAATTGCTTGACAATCCATCCAATAATTGTTGAGATATTTTTCTTGAAATATTAAAGACAAGCAAATAGCGTGGGCAAGAAAAAAAGAAAAAAGGCACCAGCTGAAGTCCACAACACATGAACACTCACACTATTAGACACATTTATGTCTTTATAATCCGTCTGGGTGCGTGAACATGTTTTACTGTTTAACTGCAGTCATGTTGAACATTTTTGAAAACATGAGGGTAAAGAGATAATGAAAAAAAAAACTGAATTATAGAAATCAAATCATTATAATGAAAGTAATAATAGTGTTCACGTGAAAGTACACATGCCTAACCCCTCAAATGTCAGGCTTTTCCACAAACATTCAGCTGTGTGTGTGTGTGTGTTGTGTGTGTGTGTGTGTGTGTGTGTGTGTGTGTGTGTGTGTTCTCCCACTGTGCAGCTGGTTTCCATTAAGGCTCATGAGTTGTTCCACCAGGGAACAGATAATGCGAGGGTCCATTTGTGCCTCCATCCAGCATGAGAGAGTGAGCGACACCTCTGCTCGTGATTCACGGGGCGGAAACAACAAGTCTCTCCCGTCTTTCCACTCACCCGGTGCACACGGCCATCACCAGTCCCGGCTCTTCTGCTTGGATGGGATAAAACAAGCCAACCACTGTGATCTCACTGTGTCTCTGTGTAAACAATTATTAACACGGTACATTCTGCGGATTGCACATTCGAAAGCCTTCTCACGGTCTTCTTTGCGCGTCGGGGTCTTGCTGCATGGCTGTTCACTGTAGGGACACGCAGATGGGCTTGGAAGGCCTCAAAGCCTAAATTCTCTTTGGGCTTCCTTCCTGAAAAATCTGAAGCACATTAGGCCTTTGCCAATTCATTTCCCCTAAAATGATCTGCCAGCTCGGATCGTTATGATTCAACTGTGCCTTTGAACACATCACAAGCCTTTCAATTGGTCACAGATCCTGCTTCATAAGCATTTTGTCCTCGCTAGGGTTCTTGCGGATCCCACTCGGCCCGCAGGAAGTCACTAATGCGTGACGAACACCTGCTTCTCACCGTAGTCCGCCTCTTTTCCCGTCGTTTCTCCCATCTTATCCTTCCACCTAAAGGGCCAGGATGTCGGGCTGGTCCTGTTGTGGCAGCTCAGTTTGGGGTCGTGCAGGAGGTTCCACATGAGCCAGATCTGAGGAACATTGAGGCTGTGAACAACCATGAGCTCCCTGTAAAAACAGGGGTCGAACGTCTGAAGATGGGGCGCCGCAGACGGACGGGGAATACCGAAGGTCCGAAAGCCCTGGTGGCGTAATGGTTGGACGCCGATCAGCTGGAGGCACATTCCCAGAAAGACATCATCAATGGGGAACAACTCCACCTGGAAGTGAAAAAAAAAATGTTAGATTAAAGAATTCTAAAAGCTGATTTAACAAAATATTAAGTGTCCAACTTTGAAGTACCTGCTGACAAGCAGAGCTAAGTCTCCGAGCCGTGTGTCCCGACATGACAAACCCTCCTCCCCCAGCGTAATTTGGGTACAAACCCCCTCCATAAACAAACTCTGGCACATAGTATTTGGAACTGCGGCGGCGAATGGGTTTGGCATGGATAATAATATCACCGACAAACAGATCCTTGTCTGGCTTTTGCCCTTGTAGCATCTCTAGTATATTCTCCACATTAACATACACATCAGCGTCGCCCTTGAAGATGAATCTGTATGAGACGAGGAAAAGGGAAACACGTCAGATGTGAGTCACACTAGGCTACAAATTAGATCAACCCCTGACATAGTTCATACAAACTGACTTGACATGAGGACAGCTGCTGTTAATCCAATTCAGAAAATGCGTTTCCTTCAGCGTCAGGTTGAAGAAGGTGTCTTCAAAGTCCCAGAGCAGGATATCCCTATAGGTTTGACTCTCGTAGGTCAAAAGCCGATCCCACAGAGGCAGAGCCGTCCGATTCCTGGGAACCCCCAGCAGGAAAACAGTACGGATGGCCACACCATGTTGGAAAAGTCCCTGTTTACCCCAGGTCCGACGTACCACCTACATGTAATTCAGTGTAGAGAGAAAGAAATAGACTGAGTGAATAAAATGTTAAACCTGTATTATTTGATCTCACCAAATTTTACAAGTCTTTTTTTGGCAAAGGCTTACATACAACATGGCATATGTTACCTGACGTTTATCAAAATCTGCAGGGATAGATTTAACTGCGATGAGCATGTAGGGAGCAGTCGTAGACCCTTTACTTCCTCCTGCTTCTTCTTTTCCTGCTCCTCCGACGTGACATTTCTCTGGCTGGTCTATGAGCAGCCTAAAGTTTCTGTTGTCCTTTTCTCTCAGATAACCCTCAAAGTCAAACGGTGGCATCGTGGGCAGGGGCTTGCCTGCGGCTTTAGTCGGCACAGCATTTTTCCGTCGCGACTTGGATTTCCCCTTAGATTTGACCTGAGGTTTCGGCTTGAGCTGAGGAGGTTTGGACTTGGCCTGAGGCTTGCAGGGAGGCAGCTGTGTCTCTGAAAGGCTGGATGGGATCTGTTAATAAAGAGCGATGATGTGACAGACAGAAGACAGAGGACATTTATTATAGCAAGTAAATGTCATCTTAATGAACACATAATACAGATTTCTGTGAAAAAGAAGCAAAAGAAGCTAAAAGGACATTGAAACATAGCATCATGACTTCTGTTTATATCGCTTTATGATTATCTCTGTCATTATAAAAAAATGTGTTGCAGCCTCTGTGGATCAGTACCGATGGACATTCACGCAAACATAAACACAAACAGACTGTTTGTACATACATATGCATACATATACATATAACATCTGCAGTATGAATATTCACACAGCACATACTGTGCAGGGCTCTGAGCTGCAGTCAAACCTAAACAATGAGCTGAAGGATGTTAAAAAACCTCTGCTTTCATTATACCCATCACAAAGATAGCTTGATTCTGATCCCTACTTGCGAACAAGCACACACATTCATAGCTTCAATCAGATCAGGTCATACCCCTGCAGAATCCTGGCCTACTTTAGCCCCACTGGCGCCCAGCAGGGTCCTGCTGGAGCTGGTGGAGCCATGGATTTCCAGCTTCAACACGGGCCTGTCCCACCCAGAGGAGAGCATGGCCTGGAAACATGGTGGACGGGTGATTTTATAGACTAAGAAGGAGAGGGTTGTAGTTGTTGTCTATTTAAAGGGATAGTTCAGATTGTTTGAAGTGGGGTTGTACGAGGTAAAAAAACAGTATAACAGTATAACAATTCTAAAATGTACAAATAGTGCAATGAATTTTTACAAAATATATATATATATATATATATATATATCTAAAAAAGATGTAAACATAAGATGAGCAAAGTTAAGTATAATATAATATAACATGAGTACCTCATACTAGCCCACTTCAAAAAATCTGAACTATCCCTTTAAGAATTTTACAAAGTCTTTATCTCCCCCGTCCTCTGCTGTGATTGGTTCCCTCCTTACCTGGCGGGCATAGAGCAGCAAACAGAACAGCAGCAGCAGCAGCATCGTGCACATCACATCTCCCTTCACATGGAGGATCCTCCTCATCGTCACCATCTTCCTCAGCATCTTCAGACGACGCTGACTTCAGTTAAGTCATGAGCAGGAATGCAGTGGGAAGGGGCTGCTGCCGTTCATACTGCTTTGCAGACAGCAGTGGAGACTGCTGCGGAGTCGGACCAGATTTGGGTTCGCAGGCTACTCTGCAGAATTTGATGAAGATATGTGGTGATTTCCCCTCCTCCTCTCTGCTGCATCGCTAAATGTCACATCAAAGTTTGCAGTTTGTCTGTACAAAAAACCATATCACTGGATGTGCGTCCGCCATGTCTGGGTCCTTCCTCACATCCTCCTCAGGCACCAATGGGTGGAGGCGTCCTGGACAACAACAACACATTTCCATAAACTTCGACGCTCCCTGTTGCAAAGAGGATATTGTTACTTGTCCCTCCATTTGTTTGTTTGTCTACTCAGGAGGAGGATTATGTAACCCTCTCTCATCTTGCCTAATGCAATAAAACAATCTTCCTTTGTAATAAATCCATTCAGCAGTAGGAATGGGACAATGTAGGATTTTATTGTGGATCGCCATAAAAACACTCACAATAAGTTGCTCATAGTGAATTTCTATTCTGGGCATAATTGTAATATTCTCACAGGAGGGACTTCCACCTCGTATCATGGTAGAGAAGTGAAAACTTATTTTAAAATATTTATATTTATGCAGGTGAGCCTTAGGATTTTTGATGACCTTATTTAAGATTATTTGACAACAACATGTGTATCCTATTTGTGATGCTATAAAGTATTTATTACTGAACAAAATGTTAAGTGATTCCACATAAGTTTTATTGACATATTTTGATGATTATTGTGATAGTGAATCACAATTATTTTGGCCAGGATAACCTTGCCATAAAAAAATGTGCATATAGTGCCATGCCTAGTCAGCCGATCATTTGTTATATATGTTCCAGTAGCAAAAAAAAAGAACCAAAAATAAAGTGCGATGCACCAACAGACACAACTAATCATCTGCTTTTCCTCCATTTTATTACAGTGCTTAGTCTTGGTCCTTTGGAGGTCACAAGATGTCCTGGCATCTTTGTTAAACTGGCTAAATGGTTGAATAGTGAGCTTTGAACTTACCTCCAACTAGTTCATATTCGATCCAAGGAATTTAATATAATCCAACATGTAATTGCTTGCTGATAAAGCAGTCGCTGTGTGACTTTCCTTTCCTTGATCCCCATCGATTCTTAACTCTGAAGGGGGAGTGTCTCTTATGTAAGTGAGCATGAGGGTACCAACTCTTTCAAAGAACACTGTGTCCCAACATTCACATAATTTTGAAGACATGCCCACATAACGTCCAGTTATTTATGTGACTGTCTGATCGCACCTATTTGTCAGAGAGCGCCGATTCTGCGCAAACATGACCGACAGTGTCGCAATCTTCTCGCGCAATTTACACAGAAAGTCAAATGTTCTCGCCATATATGCAGCTATATTCCGCAAGTTTTACAGTATCAACAACCACTGTAGTTGGTTTAACAAATAAAAAGAAATAAAGAAGTAAAATCATAGTTATGAAGTGTTGGCTGATGAATGCAAGTCATTCAAACTTACCAGAGGAGGAGATCAAAGTGGTAACATCTGGGCCGAATGTGTGAAACTACAACACTGCGCGCTGCGCAGCCACACACACAGAAGAATGATTTATAAAGTTCACAAAGACAAAGAGCCGAAGAGAGGAGCGGAGAGAGAGCCCGCAGGCTGCATTCATGGCTGTGTGTGTGTGTGTGTGTGTGTGTGTGTGTCGGTGAGGAGAAGTTAGAACAGTTACCTGGCTCTGAGCCCGTCTTCTTCACGAGCTGCTGACTGCGCTGGATAGTCGCCTTCATGTGCTGTAGGAAATATCCAAATATGCATGTATCAAGGAAATAACTGGACAATTCATTTTTGAATTGAATGAGTGAATTGCGGAAATAACTAACACTGCTTGTTGTTGTGTCTCTGTAAAGTGACAATAATTGTTACAAACAACCACTCACACACACACACGCGCACACACACACACATACACACACACACACACACACACACACACACTTTGTACGTGTTATTAGTGTGTCTCTTTAATCAGAATCAGAATCCGGTTCATTGCCAAGTAGCTGTTCACATATAAGGAATTGTAATTGATGTACTGGTGCATATAGACAAGACACATACATCTAGAATATAAAAGAATACAATAAAACAAAAAGATACTTTTCAAAGATAATGAATACATTAGCTACAGTGTGAGTGTTTTAAACAAAGCAACTAGGCAGGAATGTGCAACAATATATTCTAGACTAGAATACATTGGAATTAATAAGCGAGTATCAGAGGACGGAGCTAACCAGGAGCACATGAATGCAGCATCTTCATCCTTTAGCCTGACCACGTGACTTAAACTAGAGCGGAGCGACTTGAAGCCAGATGCCAACACAGCAACTGAGCAGGATGGTGAAGGAAGGAAGAAGCGAGAGGAATAAATACACGTGCAGAGTGTGGAGTTAAAGTTATGCTGAGTCACGTCTTTGTCTAGTTTGTCTCTACAGCAGAGATCCAGGCCAGCGATACTTCTGTCCGTGGACAGCATAGGCCTGTAATAAATCAATATTCAATATAATATATATATATATATATATATATATATATATATATATATACACACACACACACACACACACACACACACACATATATATATATATATATACATACACATACTAGCTTAAGCAACATAGAGGAAAGCCCCAGCATGCAGAGAGTCACTGCAAGCAGCAGTAATAGTAATTTATGACTACTAGTGTGTACTTGGTCTTTCCTGAACCATATGTAGCGCCTATGGAGAACGGCGTGTGTGTGGACATGTGTGCCTCCAATTACAGCTTTACAGGGAAGTTAGGGTTGGAAAAACTGAAAGTAATAAGTGGCCATTGCTCTGTGGTTTGTCCCTTAGAACCTGCTGGATGTGTGGTATAGTATAGCTAAACTGACACAATAAAAACACCTGAAAATATTGCAGCATATTCTACATGGAATATGTATGTCCAGAAACTGGAAGTCACACTCTTTCAATTCATGATATTTTATTTTTATATATTTATATATATATATATATATATTTTTATTATACAATCATTTCCCCCCCCCCCCACAGAAATTGTAGTAGAGAGCTTCCAAAAAATACCAAATACATACAATCTTTTAAAACATAATTTATTTAATAATAATTTCAGCCACAAACACAAAAGGACATTTACAATCTCTACAAAAAGGTAAACAAGTTAAACACACAGCATTGGTCCTCTCTGACGTCCATTCATTTAAAACAGTTTTCTTTGGCTACAAACACACAACAGCTGGGAGCAGAGACCCGAGTCTGAGCGAGCCTCACACAGAACTATCTGAGAGGAAGCGGCTTTCAGTGCAGCTGTGCTCCCTCTAAACATCACTGTGTCAGCCGCGTTAAACATTCAGGCTGCCGGTCGAGCAGATACACATTTTTCTACAAACCCTGGAGGAAACGGACAGTTTCTTTTTACTGGAGTTTAAACATTTCTTAGACAAACGTTTATTGCCACCTGGAACATCTCTAGTGCATTCAATGGACAAGAGGCTCAACTGTTATCTGACGGTATATGAAATATTGAACCATTAAGAATTGAAATGAATTTCCCTGCAGCATCGTTGTACTCTTTGTTCCATTGCTTTTGAGAAACAGTTTGGGGGAAGCGTTCCGCTCTCTCTTCTGGTCCAAACGGACCGTTTCTCCTGCCTGCAGTACACTCATTTGACAATAATCTAGCTAACTGCACTAAGCATGTGGTCAACATTTTAAGAGCTAGTGGAAATTCAAGTTTCACATACAGTTAAAGTATAATGGAGCTGGTGCCAAATATTGCTGCCAGGCTGTTGCTTCGTCCTAAATCATGTAAAAAAAAGAGACAGATTAAGGCTACAACAGCTTCCCTTTTCATGTCGATGTGTAGTTCTCGTCCCATCAGTCTTATTCCATACTTGAAGTTCAACATTACAGTTTTGATCAGTTGTGCGTGTACTTTCAATCTATTTGTCCATTCCTGCATCACCCTCCCCCCTCAGGAGGACGCAGTGCCAGCTCTCATTATCCTGAACAGTGCGTTGACGTTGTTGCTCTTGATGGCGTCTCGACAGGCGGAGATCACCTGGTTCTTGGGTTTACCCACTGAAGAGAAGGAGGGACAGCGGCGGAGAGATTAATATGAAGCGACAAGAAGCATATGCAAGATGCAACAACTCATAAAAGGATGACGCAAATGTTCTAAGTTTCTAAGCTCTGTTCATTACAGAGCCCGGAAGTGGCCATAGAGAGAAAAACATATATAAAATCGAGGCCACAATTTAGTAATTTGTGCGTAGAGATACAGTATAATTACAAAACATATTATACATATTGGTATTTTTAAATAGCACTATTTAAAACATAAACATAAAACAATGATATGAATCATTAGCAACACATTAACACACAGTGGCTTACCTCGCAGTCTCCCAGCCCGCTGTATGGCCTGGTTGACAGACTTGAGGCAGGCCAGCAGTGCATTGTGGTTGTTAGAGCGGATTTTATACTCGTTGAGCAGATCCCTGTTTAGATCGTACAACTCTCTGTAACGCTTCTTCATAGTTATCCTACAGAGGGTTAGAGAGAAAATCAGAGAAAGTATGGGGAACAAGGGAGCGAAACGGTGAGTTGATAAAAAAATGAAATAAAAAAAGATCTGATATTATATGTCGTGTATTATCAACATGTGGTGAAATATCAGTTGCCATCTTTTGTTGAAACCCTATCATGCGCAATACTCACATCTCACCCATAAGGCGAGCATCCTCTGCTTGCACCAGCATGTTCCTGATGTAGTTGGAGTGGTCGGCCATGGCTGCAGTTAACTTCTGATGGACAGAGTGGAACTCATCCACCTAGCAGGCAGATATTTAAGACTCATTAATAAACCGCAGCACCAACAACAACTACATTCTCTCTCCTGACACATAAAGAATTAATTTCTCACGCGTTCCCTGACTTCTCTTAGCATTGACACGACTTTTACACAGGCTGCTGTTGAAGTGGAAATTGTAGTCATAATGTACATAAAAAAGACAAATGTACCATATGGTGATGGACGGAAAGAAGTGCGTCTTCGAGTATAAGTGGAATAAAGAGCGAAGAATCTTTCAATCTTATTTAGGCCAAACCTCAGTGAGTGTAGTGCGGAGCTCGTCAAAGTATCCGGGGAAGTCTGCTTCTGCAGACAAGTCCTCTATTGCCAGGAAGGTGGCCAGTGATTGGACCAGATCTCCTGCCAGGTCAATGTCATCCGTTCTCAAAGTGATCTGTTTGGGCAAATTAGAGATGAATTAACTGTCTGATTGTAGCTAATACAAAAATAAATCCAGGCTATTATAACTTTAGGCAAATTAACATCAATGTTGGAAAGGTAAACTACAAAATATTTACAAAGAGACAATTTCCGTTTATGTTGAACTGATGGCAAAGTGGACGCTACAGTGACTCACTATTGTTTTAAACTAAAATCATGGTCATATCTTACAAATTGCACCTTTAATCTGATGATCGATGACGATGAAGTAGCTTATTATTATTGCTAAATAAACAAGTCCCACTGATGTAATTGGTAATCGCAAATCACAGTGACTTCATATTTCAATGTTTATGTTTTGAGCTCCAGCACTTGCAACTAGATTCTCCTATTAATGAAGTTAAAGCGGACTGTAAAAGTGTGCACGAGTGTAACAGCAAACATGCTAGATTCTGAATGAAGTTTGCAGCTAAACACATTATTGTTGTTGTGCGTTTGTACCTGTCCATTGCTGGCCATACTGATGGACAACAGTCCCCCTCCTCTTAGGGAACCAAAAGTGATGTCAGGACTGTCTACTCCTTCTGGAAGCAAGAAGTTCTGATTCAGCCACATGACCACCTACACACACACACACACACACACACACACACACACACACACACACAC
>CALSBV010000422.1:3457177-3469341 GCA_943590825.1 Bovichtus diacanthus
AGAGAGAGACTGAGACAGAGAGAGACAGACAGACAGACTGAGAGAGACAGAGAGAGAGACAGAGACGGAGAGAGAGACAGAGACAGAGAGAGACAGAAAGAGAGAGAGAGATGGATGTATAGATATATAGATGATAGACAGACAGACAGACATATGTATAGATGGATGGATAGCATGCAGTAAAACATTTGAATAACTGAAAACAAAGCTGAGCAAAGATATAGACACAGACAATTCAATGCCTTGGTTCACAAACAGAAAGAGGCACTGCTTCCAACTCATGGTAAGTGTATCAACCTATCGAGAGGTTTCATACCTGTCTGTGGGTGGAGCATCTGTAGAAGATCTGACTGCTGATTGGTTAGAGAGGACAGTCGATGGCGAGAGTGACAGGAGGAGTGGAAGGAGCCAGAGATGCTGCAGGGCGGAGCTTAGAGCAGGAACAGAAAATGCAAGGGGACCCGCTCACCCACCCACATCCTACTTCCTTTACGACACCCCTCCTTACCCCCGAACACACGCAAAGTACACACATACACACCCGTAGTGCTGAAAAGAAAGTGTTTAGAAACACAATGCAAGCAGTTCTTCACTAGAAAGAAGGGATTTACGAAGCGGAAGCAGTATGTGTTGTACTGCATGCGTGTGTCTTTGTTTCCATACAGCACTCGGATGTGGACGTAGTTATGTACAGTGAAAACATTTAGCCTGGGGCCAGAAAGGTGGTCTTCAAACATACCACCGGTCACCTCATTGATCTGCCAGTACCATACCATGGTATCAGCTGGTCCGGAAAAGTCCTTCAAAGGCATTATATTCAGTTTCCTCAAGAAGATATAAAACGTCTTTAATCTACACAAGTCTGGAATATTTTCTCTTGCATAGGCCGTAATGTTGGTTATAAAATGTTTTGAGATATTATACAGCAAAAAACTAATAGTGGACTAATTGCACATGCAGGTGGTGGTTCTGTCCCTTTGTTGGTGGAGTTTCTGTCAGCACCATCACAATTGTCGCTACTTCAGTGACAGTAGCACATCGTCTCCTACTGTGGCAATTTTAGCAAAGACTTTATTAAATTAATCGTTCTTTCATTTTCATTTCATGTCGTTTATTCTGGTCATATTCATTTAAAATCGTTATATAATTACAAATTATTGTGACAGCTTGGAAGTAGTGAAAAATGTGATATAAGCATCACCGGTTTCACTATCATACTTTGGACGGTATCATTGCGAAACCGGTTGAAAGACGTGATATTAAAACAATCTTAAATATGACTTTGTGAACCCTGCAGAAACCCTGAAACGCGTGAACAACAAAAGGAAAAGTCGTTTGGGTTATTTTCCTGATTTGTTCTGTTAAGTACCGTCGTATCGATAATTTAGTTCACGAAAACTATTTCTGTGTTTCACTTGATGCGCAAATATAAATGTCACCATCTATGACTTTTCTATTTCTCTGATGACATTGCCCTTGCTAGTAGTCACACGGCTTTAGGAGTATTCAATAACCTCTTTCAGCTCACCCAGGAGATCGCTGTCACATGTCTCGACATGCTGGAAATGACCTCGTTACACGTATATGTAAGCTATGGTTTTATGTAAACTGAAGCCTCTGAAGTAGGCCTAATAATAATAAATACCTAATAAACATACAGTATGAATTGTTTATGCATTATCTTAGTTTGTAAGAAGCTGATATACTAAGAAAGGACAAATGCACCTTTATATAGTCTTAACCCGTGTCCAGACAGGATTAGTGTTGTGGGAAAAAGCTGAACTCATGGCGCATTAATGATTTTAATGAACTGCCCAAAAGGGAGATATGTACTACTTGATCACTCCCATTACTAAGGAGGGGGTGTTCTTATCTTTGCTGCGCACTGCTCGTACTTTCTGAATCACACGTCATGAATGTGTCTGGTAGCAGAACGGACAGAGGATGTGGGCGCCCGCCGACAAACATTTGGTTATTTGTCTGGTAATTATAACTCCCACACTAATGTTTGCTCTTCAATAATAACACGTGATGTTGATCAGAACAATGTCTCAAAAAAAACAAAACAGACCTGCTATTAATGTTGTCTGAGCAGATATAAATATGGGATGTTTAACGCAGGGCCTTGAATTGTGTTTGTAATCGTGATTAGTACTTTTTTCGTACACTCATTGTGCCACAAATTGTATTCGTCCATTTGAACTGTGGGCTGTGCTGGTGGAACATATTATCATGGTAAAACAGCCCCTTAAATAAAAAAAAATATCCTTACAGTCTGATCTATTGATGTATTGTCATAGGAAACGCTGGGATCTTTTTCTCTTTTAAAAATCGATTTCTCTCTGGAAATTGTGAGTTTGAAAAATACACCGTTGCTCTTTGATGCTTAGGGATGAAAACGATGTTTCAATGTCGATGACGACATTTTCTGCTATCAAACATGATAGCGGTTGTACTCATAATATCACCATGACCTTACATTGCCTACATTTTGATCTGCAAGAACAAAAAAACCTAAAAAACAAAAACACTGCACACCAATTAATAGTCAGATAAGCGACACACACACACGAGAAGCTGTTTGTGAGTGTGTTTTATGATGGATATTTCCCCTCTTCATCTCATGTTTTTTTTTTTGTTGACGCTCCCTTGATGATATCTGTATACTTCAGGCTTTATAAATAGCAGTGAGCACCGTGCATACAAATCAGCTCATTTGTTTTATCTTACATACAGTAATTTCCGGACTATAAGCCGCTACTTTTTTCCCATTTTTCGACCCTGAGGCTTATATAACGGTGCGGATAATCTATGGATTTTTACAGCTAACGGCCACTAGGGGAATTCCTAAATCTATGGATTTTACAGGTTACAGTCCACCGGAAGGCGAAAGTCCTCCGGAGGCCGGAAAAGAGCGCGCAAAAGTAAAAGTGGAACCGCGAGTGGTACGAGAGACAGAACGACAGCGAGACAGACGGACATTACGAGAGCGAGACAGTTTGTGAGACACCCTCATTATGGAAAACAAACGTAGAAATGCATATGATGCAGCTTTTAAGTTAAAGGTAGTCAATCTGGCAGTAAACTAAGGAAATAGAGCTGCTGCACGTACCCTTAGCATCAATGAGTCAATGGTGAGACGTTGGAGACGCCAGCGGGAAAAACTGTCTCAATGCAAAAAGTCAAAAAAAGCTTTCAGAGGTAACAAAAGCAGATGGCCCGAACTTGAAGACTTTCTTGAAGATTGGGTGAACACACAGAGAACAGACGGCCGAGGTGTTTCCACCGTGCAAATCCGACTGAAGGCCAAAACAGTCGCCACCGAAATGAAAATTGAAAATTTTAGAGGTGGACCATCCTGGTGTTTCAGATTTATGAGGCGAAAGGGACTGTCCATCAGGGCGCAGACGACTGTGTGTCAGCAACTCCCTCCCGACTACCAGGAAAAAATGACAAACTTCAGCAAATTCACACAAAGAAAGATAGAGGAATATTCCATCGGATCGGACCAGATCATAAATATGGATGAAGTGCCTTTGACGTTTGACCTGCCTCTCACTAGGACCGTTAACAAGAAAGGTGAATCGTCCATCTCGTTGAGAACCACTGGCCACGAGAGAACGAATTTCACTTGTGTTCTTGGCTGCACAGCATCTGGATTAAAGCTTCCGCCAATGGTGATTTTTAAGCGGATTACAATGCCAAAAGAAAAGATCCCAAACGGCATCTCCTTTAAAGTCAACAAGAAAGGGTGGATGATGGAAAGCGTAATGAAGGAGTGGCTGAATGAGTGCTACGTCAAGCGCCCTGGAGGATACTTTCGCCAAGAAAAAGCTTTGCTCGTTTTGGACAGCATGAGGGCCCATATAACGGATTCGGTTAAAGCAGCCATCAAGAGCACAAACTCCATTCCAGTTGTGATTCCTGGGGGCACAACGAAGCATCTGCAGCCACTCGACATCAGTGTCAATCGTGCGTTCAAAGTGGCACTACGCGTTCAGTGGGAGGCGTGGATGACTAGTGGCGATAAATCATTCACCAAAACTGGTCGCATGCGAAAAGCAACTTTCGCTCAAGTTTGTGAGTGGATCCTGACAGCGTGGAGGAGTGTTAAAACATCCACGATCACCAACGGGTTCCGAAAGGCTGGACTGCTGCGTGATGAAGAGGAGGACGCCGCCACAGCTGAGGCCTTTCAGAGGCTGTTCGATTCCGACAGTGACGAAGAGGAGTTTGTTGGTTTTGAGAGCGACATCGAAAGAGAGAGGAGAGTGGCTGACGAAGCCACCCTGAACCTGTTCGTTTCCAACACTGAAGATGAGGACTTTGGTGGTTTTAGTACGCAGGAAGAAGACGAAGATGAGAATTAATGACTTGACTTTTCTGGTTACAGCCGTGTACTGCACCTTAGCCTAAAAGATGAAGACGAGAATTAATGACTTTTCTGGTAGGCTGATTACCGTATATTTTAAGAAGCCGTGTTACTGCAACCTTAGGCTTACGCGCTTACTGTCGTGTTACAGGCACTTTATTTTGCACTTTTAAATAAACATTTAATTTAGCCATTGATATTGCCTCGTCAAGCGCTGTAAGCTTTGTTTTGTTATGGTACTACTGTAGGCTATAATGTAGATCAGTGGGTTTCAATCGTTTTCATGCCAAGGACCACTGCTGTAGATCACTGCCGGTACGTGCGCTGGGAGCGCACCGTTTAAGTTTGAAAATTGAAAAGTTTGTGTGTCTGAAACGCTATGTGATACAGTACAGTTTACACAGCATAGTACATGTTCTGTAGCTACTATTGCACTAAATGGTAACACTTGAAAACGTTATGCAAATATGCAACTTGTTTGTTGAAATGTTAATAAATGAGAGCTTCCTCAAACAGCCGCCTCTTTCCCGACAATCCCCTCTGTGCACGAATCCTTACATATGGTAATTAAACATTAAAAAAACGGCGGCTTATAGTCCAGTGCGGCTTATATATGTACACATCATTCAATTTGGCTTCTGCGGCTTATAGTCAGGTGCGTCTTATAGTCCGGAAATTACGGTACATCATCTTTACATGGCAGGGTGTGGCCTTTAGTTGAACTGATGCACTCCTCCACTGTAACTGTGTTCTACTATTCCCAGAGCCTTATTCTAACCCAACAACAGTTCAGTTTACATACGTCTTTTGATTTGCCACTTCAGAAGCCTGAAAATACTCACACAATACTCAATTGGTGGTGATTGATTGGTAAAAAAGAAAAAAAGACCTGTAAAAAGGTTTTTATTTTGATTTACCAATAATGTTCTATACTCACCTGATTCTCTATACCACATTACCTGTCGGTGTGACTTTTATTAAACTTGAATACTAAAGTACATCATTTTCTTTTAGCGCAATCTAATAAACGTGAGACAAACCAAGTTGAATTCCAGTCAAATCGCATGACCTGCTTTAAATTCACTGCCGGGTAGAATGATTTGCATGTTTGTTAAACAAACAAGTTCAACGAGTATTTTGAATGTGGCCTTCATTCTGAAAAATGCATACACCAAATGTAAACATAAAAATGTTAAGACTTTCATGCCTTCATTTATTTAGCAGCTCATCAAAGAGCACCACAGACTTTATCCCTCCCCGTCTCAAGCTTTTACACAGGCTGTGCGTTCAATGTCAGCTTGAACGTCAACAAAGTGACAGGAAAAAGCATCAGCGGGACAGGGACAGATATACAGAGGGAGAGAGAATTATACACATGAACATCTGTCCTTACCGTGGTCTCGTCCTCGTGCAGCACCTGGTCGTATCCGCTGAGCGCCACACAGAAAATGATAGCTGTGACATCCTCAAAACAGTGGATCCACTTCTTCCTCTCCGACCTCTGACCTCCCACATCAAACAGCCTGATGCACAGAGAGACACACATAAGACAGTGTCTTCTGATGCCTGGCAGCTTCTTTAGCACTCTCAGTTTGTACTGTAGGTCCATTATTACACTCGAGGGTACTGGTGCGTGAGTGCTGGCTTACTACAGATCTTTAGTTTTACACTCCATACACGGGGAACGGTGGGAATACAACAAATCACTGTCTTGCCACATCAAACCACAACTTTTGACCTTCTGGAGAACACAGTAGCGCTGTAATGGTGAAGCAACAAACAAGTACACTAGATCAGGGGTCCCCAACCACCGGGCCGCGGACCAGTACCGGGCCGTGGATCATTTAGTACCAGGGCCGCACAGAAAGAATAAAAAGTTTATTTTTTTTGTGTATTGGTAATACTTATTGTAAACATTTTTATGTATTATACTGTATATATTACAATGTAATAATAATATAAATAAAGTACCTAATATAAAATTCAATGATTACATTTACATTATATATGTAATTTAACTTAACTTAACTTTATTGGGTGTTTTGTTATGCACCCCCCCCATTGCATGAAACCAGTCCGTGGTGCAAAAAGGTCGGAGACCGCTGCTTGAGATTATCAAAAAAGAAATAGCTCTGTAAAAAGAAAAAGCTGGATCTGAAACCAGATGAACATTTTCCATCTCAGTAAGTAGTTCATGTCTCCATATGGCTGCAATGTAGAAATTGTATTTTTGTGGTTTTTAGAGTACACTAGACAAACCACTACCAGAGAGGAGTGAATCCAAAGTGAAGGGAAGCCAGTTCCACATGTGATGGGTATAATGGTGGGCAGGTTGATGGGTTACACCCAGTACAGGGACACTGCAGCCTCCCACACACTCCCTGACTGCCAGTAATAGCAATTGAGCTGACAATTGGACTTCTCAACAAAACACACCCAGAACACCGCCTACTCTACTGCAAGAGTACCAGCAGAAAGCATCATTCGGCAGAAACAACATTTACATGTTTAAATTTGAGTGCGCGCTTCTGTATCTGAACACACAATACGGTGTGCGTGTGTGTGTGTGTGTCTGTGATCAAGATTGGGACAGAAAGCAAACATCAGGTACATCCATTAAAAAAAAAAATTATTGGGGTCTACAGTTTTTAACCTCTACACTCCTAACAATACTTTTGTGTGTGTGTGTGTGTGTGCGTACGAAGGGGCAGAAATATAGTAATTCAATTAGGTCAGAAACAGCCTCCCCCTTCTTTTCTCTCTCCTCTCCTCCTACCATGCCTACCCACCCCTCCACTGTCATCTCTCCCACAGCGCCGTGCTTTAATTGAATCAGATCTCATTAAAATGACAGACAATCATAAATATGGACACTTGTTTAAAGCACTTCATCTTATTAATTACAGCTGTATGCAGGGATAAGAGGAGCAGACAGAGACATGAGGCAGTACTGGGGACCATAAAATAAATGTCCATGTCCTGAGTTGATACTGACCTGAAGTGGAGGTTTTTGAAGGTAAAGTGTGTCTCGACGATGCCCGTGGTCTTCACCCGGGTCCTCAGGATGTCCTGCTCTGTGGGCTGGTAATCTGGCGCACCAATCCGATCTAGGCTGTCTAGGTAGCTGCACACACACACAAAAGACAGACACAGATTGTTAATCAGAAGCAATCGACTTGTAGTTTAGCTACTTGAGTGCAGGGAAAAGACTAACAGTCATCTTATAACCTACAACAGACAGCGTTACAGTGTTGTTAGTGTTTGGGGTTACAGGTTCAGTATCACATGGACTGTGTGGAAGCAGGTCCGGGATGCTACGAGAGTTCAGGCGAATGTTAGCGTCCAGCTTTTAATTGGATTAGGGAAATGTAGCAACCCCCGCCAAAATAGCGTTGCCAAATTCATCGGTTAGTCCTCAGACTGAAATGATTTTCTCTTTTAACTTGGAAAATAAGCTAAATAGGGTTATGCTAGAAGAAGATAATTGTGGGGGACAGGGCTGAGTAAAAACTGTCGGTTCTGATACTGGTTCTATCATTTACATGACTGGTGCAGTGACTGTTTAAAATGTGCGTGTTCGGAACGGGCCGATGGCTTGGCCTCCGGTATTGCTGCTTGCAGTTTTCCCGAGAACCGCTCATCCGACCGACTTAGTGATCGAAAACGCGCTTCCTTGGGTCCTGAGCGATACTCCTGCCAAGTGTGAAGTTGATCGGGATAACGCTTGTCGAGAAAATTACTAATAAATATGTCCCATAGATCTCTAGTCTCTACATATATTTGTTCTTGACAAGCCCCCAGGAAGTGTGCCAGGCTTTAAAACCAATTTGACAAAGTGGACAAACCGTGGAATTACAACTTCAGTCACGTGATGCCATGGGGTCCAAAAATACTTTTCCCCATTGATTTACATTGGAAAAGAGACGTCTGTAAATCAGCATACAATTTGTTTTAAGATATATCGACTTTCCAGTAACACATAAAGGGGCCTAATTTAAATCATCAGGTCCTAAAAGTTGTAAAATGCACTAAATGCCACATCCAGAGTTATTTTCCCTCCTCCGTTCATGTGAATGAGCCTGAGACTGAGTGGGTGGCCGGGGTTAAAAGGAAAACGCTATAGCACTTGCTCTATTGGTCCCATAGGTGTGCAAGATCACCGGAAGATCCATGTCATTTTATACTCCGAATTCAAACTTTTTTGGCTTCAGGCGCCACTGAGCAATTTTCATAAGAAACCTCATAAGCCTCGGACGCTGAATCCAGTTCTCTTAATACATCCATGATTTTTGAATGTAATGCTACTTAAAATGGATGCATTTATTTGGCTGTAATCCACTTTGTGTTACAGTGTAATACTGCATGTTGGGGCTCAGGTTGGTGAAACATTACATAACAAACTGAATGTGAAAGCCACATTAATGATGGGAGTAAATGTGCTCCTCCACACTTTCTATCCCCCACACACGCTTCCTTCATGAGAGGTCGGAGGTCAGGGTAGGCTACAGCTCAAAACTGTCAGAACAGGGGGTAGAAATATTCAATAATGCCAATATAAATATTCATGCCTTCATTTCCATGGTTGTTACACATTAGATGAATAAACACCATCAGTCCTAGTCGTCAGATAATACACATATGCAAGCAACGCTACCACGTTGAGTAGCCACTGGGTAAGAAGTGAGAAAAAGGTAAGTGGGTGGGCGAGATATGTTCAGTTATGTAATAGAATATCTCTGGAAGTGGACCTTTATATTTTAATGTAGAAGCGTAAATCAAATAATCCTTAATAGCACAGATCAGAGATCTCACAGCCCTTGCAGGGCAGCTCCCTGCCTGAGGGATGATCATTCTACCTACTGTATTAATCCACCACAGTATCAAGCAAACACTTCATTATGTTATTTGCCTGTTTAATGCCCACCTTGAATATTATTCCTGCCATGTTCCTTTCTGAAAGACACCTTCACTTCTAAAGCAAAGTGCCTGAGGTCTGAGCAATACAAATCCTGTTCCCACACAACAAACATTCACACATTATTGGTATTCTAAGCCAACGGAGATTAGCCAGCAGACAGAAAGACAGACAGAAGAGCAGGAGATACGAGCAGAAAATATACCCACACCATGCTCTCCATTTAGGGGAAGAGATGTAACGTTTTTATTTAGAGATTAGTGAGAGTGTTTCAGGGCTTTGCAGTGGATGCTGAGTTGCTTCCAAGAGAATGAGAGAGAAAGATAAATGCTGGAGAGGGAGGGTTGGCCTGATGGTAACAAGAAGTGGTTGGCACACACACGAGTAGAGACACACAGCTTCAATGATAAGAACTATTGATTACACAGGAAGGAATATGTGTTGGAGCGGGGTGTGTGGAGAGGAAGTAGATAGGGAGAGCTGAAAGGGGGGAGACAAAGAGCTTGTGAGAGGATGACAATGAGGCAAAGTGATTTGCTGGACCTCAATTTACTTCTAAATGGAGTATACTGTATATAGAAACATGCAACAAGTCCTAAACAGAGCTGTCGACTACACTAGAGCAGTAGCTGACCAGCTCTGGCATAATAAAAGTAATAACTGTATCAATAGAAAATCATAGTGATTTATATGATTATGAGGTTTACATTTTATTTATTTATTTATTTTATTAAAAGGGTTCTGATAATAATAATAACAAATAATAATAATGAAAACAAAATCAGCAGAATCACTATATGAATTTTATTTTTGGGAAGTGCTGACAGACCTACTTAGCACACATTTTCCCCAAAATGTGATAGCTGTAACTCTCTGTACACTTAACTCGTTGGTCAAATGATATATTTCTAAATTGTCAGATGGGTTTGGTTGTTCAGGAAAATAAAGGCTGATGATCATCATGATGAAGCTGAGGGCAGTTGGATAAAATGAAGGGTATTTTTTTTAAAGTCATACTCCCTTAAAAACCCCAACGGTTAATAAATATGGTCTATTCTTATGTAACAAAACACAAGACGGCAAGTGTTAATAATGTCCAAACAACAGTAAATCAAGTCTTTCCAGCTCAGAACATGTTTCACATTGTAAAGTGAAGCCTGGGATGGTAACGGTGACAGTTACTGACGAGACTAAACATGTGGAGGGAGCCAGCAGCTGGAGCTGATGGAGCAGGTGCCCCATGTACTGGGTCTTTACCGCAGTCAAATCTGACCCGCGGCCCTTTGGGTCGTCCTCTCTATTCCCCCTTTCCTGTTCTTCTTCAGCTATACTAATGAAAAAATGTGTATACAATCATAAATAAATACAATTGAAAGTATTTACTGTATTTGCAGTACTGATACAACTTTGCAAAACTCGAACTGCACAAAGAAACTACTAGTTAATTAGTTGTGAGCGACACCTTAATTTATAATGGGGAACATATCCTGAGCTGGAAAGACATTATTAACACTCGTAGTTTCCTATTTTGTTACATACGAATTGCCTCTATTTATTAAGTGTTGTTAGGGGAGAATGACTATTCTTGTGCTACTGCCACCTTATAAGGCTCATACTGAGCAAAGCATATTGAGATCGTAATTCATGAACAACAACTTCCTTACTTGCCATCAATAAGCAGTAATTAGGAGGTTATTAAGGGATAACGCTTAGTAAAAGGCCTGGTAGTTGTAGAGTATGGTCATGCAGAATAAGGCATTAATAGGTGCTTTATAATGACAAATTAATTAATGCTAATAATATGCATGCTAATAAGCATCTAGTTCATGGTCCTTGAAGCCTTTTATTAAACATAATTTGACATCTACAACTGTGTACAAATATGTGCCTTCTCGTGCCAGCGAACATACTAAATATCTTCTGGTGGCGTAAAAAATAAAATGCACGCACTTCAGCACCGCATCTTAAAGGAAACACTGTGATGATAATCGCTGGTTGCAGCCCTAATGAGTATTATAAAATGCATGTTCCCTCTTAAGCTGTACGCAGGAAGTCATTGAATCTTGGCTTTATGTTTGATCACTGAAGTATCTCTCCACTAATGCCCCCCCCCCCCCCTCGCTGTCTTTTTCTCTTTCCTGAACAGACACCACTAGCTGTGAAGAAATGAAGACGAACTAGTAGGCTGCCATTAGATATTGCACCATTGAGTGAGAAAGGTCACTTAAAGTTACCATTATCATTGGGGCTCATACTGCGACTTGTACGGCCTTCACCTCCACAGGAGGTTGAACCCTCTCTGAATAGAAGCCGTCAGCTACTCCCTGCACGGTCACTTTTCAGACAAATGTTTTCGACGTCAACTTATGTTGACACGCACGCTTACATCATTGCACATATAGAACTGATGTCCCCTGAAGTTCTTGCACCTGCAACAGTCTAAACTACATTAAAAACATTCCTGGGCAGGCTATTAACTTTTTGTATGCTTACGTAGCCCGATTTTTAGATGGCATTCAGTATGTAGACCACCAGTGCATTAGTCCCCTTCCTCATCCTGATATTACGCTTCATGGTGCACTGGGTCGATTAACACCAGACCCCACTGTGTGCTCCTCTCATTTCTCTGGATTCTCTGCATTAATGTACAGTATTATAGATGATCACAGAAAGAGTTTTTAGGCACAAAAGAGAGACAACCGGAGAGAGTGTCGTCCGTGAGGTGATAATGGCAAAGATGAGTGCATTCGTGTGTGTGTGTATGTTTTCGGGCATAGAAATCTAAACAGTGTTCCCGACAAGCTGTGAGATCCAGCATCACTCTCTTAAAACACACACACACACACACACACACACACACACACACACACACACACA
>CALSBV010000422.1:3540454-3562110 GCA_943590825.1 Bovichtus diacanthus
CCCCCCCCCCACACACACTGTATTGTACACCGCGGTTCTTATTTTCACTGACTGAGAACACTTACACACATTCCACACACACAAACTCAATATACACACCATAAAATCTTAATCTAATCCACTCATCTCTGTCTCTCTGAAGCACACACACACACACACAAACACACACAGTGGTCACTTGAGCACGCCCCAGATGTTCAAAGCACTGTGAAAGAAAATGCAGTTAAGGGCTTTCCACTGCTCGGATGCGGTTCCGGAAATAGCAGAGCGTCTCTGAACAGGAACGTAAAGGCTTCCCTAGCAGGGCGCTGTCCGCCACTTGAAAAGCAGCTTCCCTCGCGATAATATCAGATTCCCTTTGTATAGAAAACTAGAACGTATTGTGAAAAATAAACATATTGGTTTCAAATTGCACCACTCTAGTAATTATTCTAGTTTCGAAGACATTTGAAAGACAGAAAGGTGGCCCTCCTGCATGTACAGTAGCTGGAACACTGCCTGGGTAAAGCTTCGGACACAATCATGGGGGGGAGTGCACCTCATTAATCTCCTTGTCGGGGCCCATTGTGTCTCATTGCTTTTTACCCAGAGATAAGGTGGCCCCTGAGAAGCATGCTGAGCGCATTCAAAACAAAAAATTGATAATACTTTGTTTTTAACAATTAACAGACAATGCAGTCTGCCAGATACAGTTTTAACAACTCGCGCATAAGCGAAAATAGCTTGTGGGCTGTAATCAGACAACGGAAACACGGAGGTGGAATGATTGAAAGGAGTGAGCGTGGTATGAACCAGCTGAAAGGAAACTAGCTCACTTTCTGTCAAGAAATACTCTAAATTGTATTTAATAGTACTTACACACTCATCTTTGGTATGTCACAATGAGTGGGAAGCAGCAATATTCTTGTGTTTCACCCCCTATAATATCTGCAATTTTAGCATAATAGATTTAAGTATACTATTTATTTAAGTAAATAGTATAGATATAAGTATAGATTTAAGTATATATATATATATATATATATATATATTAAAAAATGTTCAATGAACCCACTGGGAGCATTGGTCAGTCAATGTGCAGAACGTGCAGTGCTGCTGAAATGACCATTAACAGCTGAGAAACAGGCTCATCTGGATCCACTGAATCATGTCTTCATGTGATATGTCATACAAGACCACAACCAAAGCCTATTATCGGCTAAAACGCACTCGGCTGTCTGTAAAATGATGCAGCAGAGAAGATTGAAGAGAAGCCATATGTCACGACCCTGGATTACAGATGAAATGACGGGGGGAGGCAGGGGATAAAGAACAGAGAGGTTCAGCAAATCCTGTAAATATATTATAGGATTATTTCAATGATGTCGTAAAACACAAAAATACTATTTAAATATGATAGGGTTGCGATAAATTCTGCAATTAGCACCACAGATAAGTCCCTATAGGAGTATTATAAGGACATTATACTGAAACCATAGGAGACAACTTTAATTAAGTCACTAACTCACTGCGAAGTGCCACAGGTACACATTACGTCCTCACAGAGGTAAGACAGGAGTACTGTGGTGGTATTTTATCAGAGAGATATGGGACTGACCCCTGCCTGGATAGTAAGAAGGCCTTAACAGACACTGGCACAGCCAACAGGCCACATGGATTTTAATGGAAAGTTTTGTCAACGCAGCCCAGTTGCTCCCCATCAGCTGTGTCGCGGCGCTGTAGCCTGCTAGTCGGCTTAGCCCGGTTTGTCAAGCACAATGGACAATGATTTGTGTAAAACTGTATCCCGACATTGTTCAACTGAAGTCAGGCATATCTGTAGAAACACTTTAAAAACATTTCATAAACGACGGCATCGCCCGAAACAAGCGCTCAGGCAGCCGCCCGCTGCAGATTCAGATCGTGCCAAAAGCAATAACCAATGCTAATAGGGTTATTGCTGCATATATGCAACCACACTCAGTCATAGACAATGCAGAATTAAAGCATATGGTCAAAGTGATTGATCCCGGTTCAGGAATCATCAACAGGTCAGTGTTATGATGGAGCATTAACGACGTTTGTGTGATTTATTTGTTCTTATTGACAATATGCCAGCAGACATTTGAGCACATTAACTGTTACACTAAATAATTATGGCCACTGTTGAATGTTTATAATATTCTAAATGAATAAAAACTATTCTTTGTTGTACCCAAAAATATGCTGAACCATGAGCACTGAACCGTGAACACTGTGTACCATACACCCCTGGTATTTGCGTAAAAAGGCTACAGCAGGCTACAGCAGCCAGTGGCAAATGATTTCTTAAAGTCCAAAGCTGAAATCTTACAATGTCCTGTTTTTTTTAAGCGACCAACAATCAAAAAGCCAAAGATATTCAGTTGCCAGTAATGTCAAAACACAGGAACACAGAAAAATCGTCACATTTCAGCTGGAACCAATGAGCTTCTGGCATTTTTGCTAGAAGAAAAATGACTTAAAACGATTAGGCCTAAACGATTCTTTAAAAAGCTGCCAATTCATTTTCTGCATCAACTAATCAACTAATAGATTAATTGTTTCAGCTCTATAAATATACTATATAGTAACACAGTAGTGGCAGAAGTAGGATTTGGTCAGGAATTATTTGGGAATCATATCACACATTTATATGAAAGTAGGTGAACAATATTCTCGATACTGTAAGCCCTCTACATCGCACTGCTTAATTTAAAAATGTATCTCATTATATATCATTTCAGCAGCCTTGGAGTGAACAGTAAACGCATGAGTGTGTAATCTGAGGTTGCCTCTGCACCTGAGATCACAGGATCAGATGTGGAGGAGGAAATCAAAGCAGGTCTTATGCTACCCTTAGGCATTCGTATCCTACAACTATGTGATATTGATTAAAGATTGCCCCTGTCCAAAACCCCAGTGCTAAAACTGAAACGCACAGTGAGTGAGCACAATTAAAGAGAGTTTGAATTGATGTTGACGTGATCGCTTAAATTTGCTCTTGGATTACTATTTCTTTCTAACTCAAATCCGAACCATTGAACTAATGCAAGCTTGTGCAGCAAAAGTGCTACAGCTATTATTATTGTACTGAAGTGAAGACGAGTATATAGACAGTAGGGCTGCAACTGATGATTATTTTCTTGATTATTCGTTAAAACGTTTGGTGTATAAACGGTCAGAAAATTGTAATAAAAAAAGAAATGTCCATTCCAAAGTGCTGTCTTTAAATGTCTTGTATATGTAATGTCTATGTCTTGACTTTAATAGGATATAAAAACAGAAAGAAAGAAGGAATCTCCATATTTGAGAGGCTGAAAACAGCATTTTCTTTTTTTTTTACATGAAAAATGTCTTTTAACGACTAATCAAAATAGTTGCTGATTATTTTTCTGCCGATCGACGAATCAATTAGTCGACTAATCGTGGCAGCTTTAATAGACAGTGACAGAACAGTCCATGTAATATGATACAGTACCTCCATGCATACATAACAGAAGTATAACTGCACCTAACCCAATCTTTTCGCCCACATAGAGCATCATCAGGTGTTTGACGAGGGTTGAAAGAGTGAAGTTGGGCAGATGTTTGACAAGGCCAGTCAGGGTTGAGGTTGGGGTGCAATAAGGTCAACAGTCATGATTTTCCAAGAAGAAAACATGACACAGAATCAAGGTGTTTATTTGAGATCAAGCTGTGTGTGTGTGTGTGTGTGTGTGTGTGTGTGTGTGTGTGTGTGTGTGCGAGACAGAAAGAAAGAGTGAGATATGGACACACAGCCACTCTATAGGGTTATTAGACCGTGCTTATTGGAGACTTACTTCATCTGTTTAACGATGGTGCTTTTCCCTGACTCTCCAGCCCCTGAGGGATAAGAGACAAGAAGACAATGTAAACAGGGTGTGTGTGTGAGTGTGAGTGTGAGATGGGGAGAGAGAGAGAGAGAGAGAGAGAGAGAGAGAGAGAGAGAGAGAGAGAGCAAGATTGAGACAGAGTGAGGGAGGAGGGGGTGGGAGAGACAATCAGCCTCTTAAAAACCTAAGTGAATAAGGAGAGCAGCAGCAGGGTGGAGATAAAAAAGATGGAGAAAGTGGCTGCACCCTTTCTTCTTAAATGTTCCTTCTTATTTTCTTTCATCCGCCATCTTTCAATTTAGTCCGTCAAATAGATTTTACTTACAGGCTACTTTCCCCACAAAGAATCAATGAATCAATCTCCCAAACCAATGAAGCACCACTGCTTGTGCTTGGCCCTCCATTGCAGCATACTGCCTTTTTTCATTTTTTCCATTTTTCTTCCGCTGGCACCCCATCTACAATTATCCCCTCTGATATACTAGTTCCCACCTTATACGTACATCCTGATTGTGCAGAATTACATTTTACCCACCTGGCCCATCTTTCATGGATGAAAACCCCTATTATAGCAGGTTGCTTCAAAGTGATGTAATGAGAAGGCAGGGTGTGTTTAGTAGGCAAAACCCGAGCAAATCAATGCCCATTTATTGGTTTGTTGTTCATATCGATGTTGTTTTCTTTTAGCTTAGGATAGATGTAATGTTTTATTTATTTCCACCACCATCTTCAGTGACCGATGGTCATCTTTTACCAGACGCCCACCCCCTCACACCACACCTTTCATCCCCCCCAAGCGTTTCATTTCTGCCGTGGCTCTACAGGCCCCGCTGTACGCAATTCAACTCTCTTACCGAGCAGCAGCAGTTTAACATCTTTGGCCGCGGTCACACCGTCCTCCTTGAGGTTTTTCTCGATGGCTTTGCTCCGGTCCAGAGCCGCCCTCTCCTCTGCGCTCAGAGTACATCCCATGGTTAGAGAACACAGCTTGAAAGCGTAACCGAAACCGGGATCCAGAGAAGAAAAAAGCAATAAAAAGGTGGATTCAATGAAACGTGTGCGCGGAAACGAAGCTGCTTGCAAATCCGTTTTCTTCCTCTCTTGGTTAATTTCCTCCTTCCCTGTGCCGTGTCTTCGATCCCTCTCTTTCTCTTTGGCTGGGCAGCTCCCTCTCTCTCGCGCTCAGGCCGGGGGTACGGCTCCGTTACAGCATTTAAAATCAAAGATCCACTCGGTTTGATCCACAGCGCGGACACAACTCGATGGAGCCACCGCAGTTGTTCGAGTCTCAAACGCGGTCTCGGTGGTGGTCTGTCCGTCCGTCCGTTCGTCCTCCGTCTCTCTTCGGCGTATCTGTCGGTAAATCACGGTAACGGTTCTCTTCTTCTCCACTCGTCGACAGCAGGCGAAGTGTTACTTGGCGGCGGTGAGCAGCGCTCGCATCGTTTGATTCCAACACGGCGTCTCGCGGCGGCTCACAGTGGACTTTCCTCCGTTTGGCTCCTCCGAGGCGGGCGGCGGGGACTCGCTCTGTAACTCTACTGCCTCCCGGTAGCTCCGGTAGGGGTTCGGTCGTCCGTTAGTTCATTCGTTCAATTGCAGGTTGCTGACGTCAGAACAGTGAGAAGAGAAAAACAGAAGTGGGAGAGAAGGAGCGTCTGCTCACAGTGGCGCGGCCTGGTGGTGCAAGTCGGCTATCTTTACAGGCGTGTACGGTCCACTGCTGTGCTCAACAGATATCAAATACATATTTAAAAAATAAAAAAAAACATTCACGTGTTCCAGAAATATTTCCTGTAATTGATAACTCCCAATAACTAGTGAATGTGTAGGATTTAGCCAACGTTGGTCAAGCTTGAGCAGATGTCTTTCCGTCAGCGCATGGATATATCGATTCTACATTGAATGTTATGCGGTCACAGGTGTGTCGGCTCTACGTGACTCAACCAATTAGAGCAGACAGGACATGGAAGCACACTGTTCATCTTTGAACATAGTGTTGGCTATCTGACAGTCTGATGGATTGTTTATCTAATTAATATTAATATTACATCAATACATTTTATTGTTTATTGCATCTGCACAAATATTTAGAGTTCAAAGGTTGAGTGTGGAGGATATGCCAGAATTAACATTAATTAACAGAGTGTGAAGAGGTAACAGTGTTGACGTTAGCTCAAAGTCGTCTATGTGTTGTGTTGCAGACATATCTACTGAAGTTAGCATGCTAACTGACTAGCGCTGTCCAGTCTTGTAATACCACGTGTTCCTCTAGAGGCAATAGCGAGCCAGAATGGCTTGTGAAGCAACGTTGGTCCAGAGAGAAAAATATCAACAACTATTGGTTGCATTGCTGTGAAATGTGTGACAGACATTCGTAGTCCCCAAAATATGAAGCCTACTAACTTTTCTGATTCCCTGAGTGTTCCTCTATAGTATCACAATGAAGTTGATTGCTTTTGGTTCGAGTGAAATGGCTCCCGCAAAAACTCCCTTTCCCATCAGCCTCAGCTACAGGCGTACGTTGTGTTCATTTAGCAAATGTTAGAATGCTTAACTATGGTGACTATGATAAACGTTGTATCTGCTAAAGATGTATGCAATAGAATAGCATATATCATCATGCTGTTGTTAGTACTCAGCTCAATGTGCTGCAATAATGTGTTCTTATATTGTAAGGTTAGTTTAAAGCATTGCTTTTCAGTAGGCCTATATTAAGGACAATTATGTTATATAATGGACATATTCTCATTCAATTTCATTAATTCTCCATACAATCACTCATTTCATTTGACTTATGCGTTTACAAAGGGAGGCATTTACAATGATAGTGTGGTTTCCTCAGTAATAAGGTGTCCATCATCATCATCAACACGAACAACCTCAACAAATTGACATAGAAAGTATATATTTATACATTTAGTACACACACAATGGGTTTATTGAACTTGTATCAATAATGTAGTAATAATAATAAATGTAGCTATTCAAACTAAAGCTCTCTAATCTGGAGATATGAATCCCATCGGATGCTCTTTCAAATATAACCAGAGGCACATTATGCACAACCATCGATGATGGATGATCCAGCAAGTGAATGCACACTAAAAAGCTCCATGTCTGTGTACTAGCCCCATTGACACCCTGCAATAGAAGATCCCTCTATCTGCAAAACAAAATCTACAGTGTCTTTGATTGGCTTCCACAGTGTATTTGAGATGCCAGTAATGTCATCCAACAATGGTACCGCTAATCTGTAACCTACCCTGTAAATCTTTACCAAAATCTCAATTGCAAACAGGCCTATTTCCATTTCCATTACATTACCATTAGGATACTCAATCAAGTTTATTGTTGGTTGTGGTGTTTCCTCACTTGGACGAGACA
Organism: Bovichtus diacanthus; assembly: GCA_943590825.1. Taxonomy (NCBI): domain Eukaryota; kingdom Metazoa; phylum Chordata; class Actinopteri; order Perciformes; family Bovichtidae; genus Bovichtus; species Bovichtus diacanthus. The sequence continues at coordinate 3,547,696 of CALSBV010000422.1, forward strand.
TGTTAACTAGTGCTGTGCACAGGTACTTTTTCCTTCTTGTTTTTTGGTCACTTTAAATCCCACAGAGTGTCACGTGTTATGTGCCATTGCAGCTCCAAGCTGAAGACGTTTACATTTGGATTTATATCCAATTCAGAAATGTAAATGACAGTTAAATATGTATGTGATGCACTTATGAGCCTCCTGCCAACTAACACCTTGATTATGACTTGGACCTTATGTTGTGAAACTTGACTTTAGTATGAAATTGTTAAACAGTGCTATGGTTGTGTTTATCCACTTTGTTAAGGTTTTTTTAACTGATCATCAGAGCCATTGCTTGTTATTGATTTCTGTCTTTTTTTGACATTTTTAAATGACGTAAGAAAATAACCTTAGAGCCTTAGAGCCTTAGAAAATAACGGTTAGTGTTTTGGGTTTAATTTAAATCTCTCAGTGGCTACATTAATGGCTAATGGTTGTTTGCAATTTCTGGCCTTTTGTGGCCTTGGCATGGGTGACACTTAACTTAATGCAAACAAAGATGCCCTGGTGGAGTCATTTGCAAACATATTTCATACATTTTAAAGTTTTTCAGCACCCCACTCTGAATGTCTGTGCAGCTTTAAGCTTTAGTTCATTGTTTTGGTTTATTGCATGCTCATAAACTGTCAGAGCTTTCTTCTGCCCCCACATATGAAACCTCGGGCAGCCGTTTCTTGCAAACACACTCACACAAGCTGAGAATATGCTGCCCTGCCTGGAGGACCTGCATGAAATGGCAGTGAGCCAAAGTGACTGGTGCAGGAAGTCGAGCGTTTGCTAACTAGTGAGGTAGCCACATCCTGGTGTGTTTTAAAGGAAGTCGATTTCGAAACAATGGTTGAACTTCAGTGGGGGAGGGAGACGGTTTTTGGGGAGATTTTGAGATAAATGGTCACAACAGCATGCTAACATGCTCGCAGTATGATAAGGAATAATCAGCATGCTAACAGTTACTACTTCTTATTTGACCTGACTGTTGAAGAAAAGTCAAGAGATGAAAATTGTTTTTAGAGAATCATGGAAAGTCCCATGAAATCACATTTTTCCTATTTAAGTTCATTTCATAATTTTCATTCAATAGCATTGTCCTACATAAATCCTATGTAAGTCAATTACATTCCAACAAGTTGAATGGACAAAAATCACTTCCATATTTGCATATAGTTGCTATATGGCAATACATTCAATTTACCATTTTACAAAAAAGGTCTCATTTCTGAACTGGTTTCAATAATGAAAAAGAAAGTTTACTTACACCAGATAGTATTTGTTTTTAATCTTAAAGGAATTTGGCCTAAATATCGAACAATTAGCTAACTTTGGGAGCCCTCAGATCTTGACCTTCTCAGTGTCACGTGTCCATAGAAAAAGGAAGTGCAAACAGTATTTCCTGCTCATGTGATGTTGTCAATTATTTGTTATATCAAAGCTATACATAGCTTAGGGTACATCATATCACAGTAAAGTAGCTACCAAAATATGTTCAGAATAAAATGATTTAAAACTGAAACTGCTTATTCTGCATCTGGAGTATTTTTGAGCTCAATTTGGGAGCTTTTTATGAAGCATCCCATATATGCATTATATACATGGAATTGTATGAATGCTTTTATATCTACAGGAAGTAGCATACAAGCATATTCACTGATATTGAGGCACAGTTGCAGTTAGGGCACCTTCTGTCTCCTTTTCCTTCCTTTGTTACATCTGGTCAGTCCGTTAACAAACACAGGTTGTCGTTACTGTTACACAAGTAGAGCGCAAACACACACACACACACACACACACACACACTATCAACAGTGATGTGATGCAAGTCTTCCTATCAGAGAGTAAGAACTATGTTGCCTCAGCCTCAGGGTGGAATCCACTAATGAGGACTGAAACTAAAGAAACTAAAACAATATTCTGCAACACAATAAATGAGACCCCAGTGCAGGCAGCAGGCAGTATTTTGTTAGTATTTCAACCCGTTTAACTCTTGTTTGCCGAGAGAATTTAAAATGGCACGTCATTGTGTGTTAGCACATTACAAACACCATCATTCATCTTGATAGTTGAAAAGATTACTTTTGTCACTGATGATGGATGACCCGCAGGAAAAAGTGTAGGGAATGGATTGAACAGTGTTATGTATTCATTAGCATATCCGGCTGACTAGCTAACTAAAGCAGTTAATGCTAAATAAGTAAGCTAAGCAGCCACACAGAGATCATGTGAGAGCAAAAGTACAGTCTGATCTTACTTTTTTTAAATCATGCAAGGACTAACTAGCTCTACAATGCAACACAAGAACAACGCTGTTTCTTCTGAGGATGCTGACTTTTAACCAGGGACCCGTCAACCTCAGCCTTTTAGCATGATATCATGTATAATCTGTTCAAAATGCGTCTGCAACGTTAGCTTAGTGAACTTGCTAGAGACCAAATCCACAAGCAGACGATCGCCAGTTAGAAATGAGAAGACTGCTCTTCGTCTTCCCCTGTTTGAAATCAATGACCCATCTTCACTAAGAAAAGTTCACAGTGGTAAAAATGTGCCCCTATTAGCATTGAACTTCATGCAAGAAAGAAGAGCTTGACAGGAGTAGCCTAAGGAGGCCTAACAAAGGGAAGCAGGGCAATTAAGTACTTTTACTGCGATAACCTGCAATACCGTGTTATAGCCCCACCAAAGAAAGCAAAGAACCATGCGTTATTTAAAAAATAAATTAAAAAAAAAAAGTGCATAAATGTTTATAGAACACTTTTCATCTTCATCAAGTAAAAGCACAGAGGTTGGGTGAAAAGTGTAGGATGAGGGCTAACTGGATATGTCAGGATGTCATTTGCATTTGTCATTTGCATTCAGCGGCTTTCAAAGAACCGTGTTTAAAGATGGGAAGAGCCGGATCAAATAAGGTCAGAATAATGTGAGGGCAAAAAAAGACGAAGCTGAAAGAGGAAGTGATGAGTGGAAAAAGGGGAAATGATATGGAGCGGTGCAGAGGCAGGAAGAGACAACATGATGTTCTTAATGATGACATCTTATACACTGACAGCAGTACTGAGTAAATAAACTAAACAGACATTGAAGAGGGTAGAAGGGAGGTGAGAGACTTGAAAATGTACTGAAAAATTGCCCACAACAGAAAGCTGCATCAGCTGCATTGACATGGATAGAAACAATCCAGAAAAAACTCAGGTCAACAGGATGTTGAAACAGGATGAACTTGTATTACATGCTCATAATATGATATTTACAATAAGCACGCATTATGTGTTGGGACCATAGACTGTATAAAATACGAACGTAATGGATATGTATAAAAGGTTTAAGGTATTACTCCACGACCTTCACCGTGAGTTTCCCAGGAAGTCGCTGCTACCCACCAGAAAATGGTCCCACACACACACACAACTTGTCGTGTTAACACTTAGGCTTTTGTAAGGACTAAATGGTAACATTTAAATAATTTGATTTAGTGGCGCTGGATCTTGTCACCGTTCATTAACCATCTTCAGATGTTAAAGCGTTATTGATCTTCTCATCCAACTTTTGGCAAGAATGTAAATAAACATATTTTTTAAAATACAAATATTGCATTAAAGTCCATGTATTTCTCTGTCACTGCTGCAGTGCCCAGGACGAGCTAAATCAATGTGTTTGTAATGTATGTGCCTAAAATGTCAGGCAAAAATTATTTGTTTTTTAATCATTATATAAAAGCTTCCGAATTGGTAGTGTGAGGTGCTGGGAATTGATTTGATTGAACAACATCCACTGGCAATACATCTGATGATTGTGAGCGTGTGTGTGTGTTGCTATGTTGCCCTAACAGTGGGGGTACATTTGTGCTTAATGCTCCTACATACAAAAAATAATCTTCATAGTTAAAGTGATTACCGGCACAAGGATTATCATTTCATTTCCAAGCTATTTTCAATATTTGTAACATTTAATACCACAATTAAATAAATTAAATGATGTAACTGAGTGCTGTTCCCTGTTTCAAGATAAATCATTTGTATTAAAGTAAACTAAATGATAAAAGCAAAAACAAATTGGTATAATGTATTCATTGTGATACCAATATCCACAGTGAAAGAAGAGCGCTACCATTTTATCAACAAGGCAAAACAGCCACACCAGAAAATAACACTGTTTTGCCTTGATCTGAGTATTGAGTACCATTGTTCCAAATGACCAAATTCAGCCTTTCATGATTAACCTCAACAGGTTTTTATGAGCGTTACGGTATACCTGGTTATCGTAGCAAATAACAGACTGTTACAGACTGTTCAGGAGATACTGTATGTACTGGTTGCTTTCTTCTGACGGTGGCAGTAAGAAAGGTCTTCCAGCTGTGGAAACAATTTCAGTACCTTTTTGTTGCAGTGGCTCAGTTCTGTAAATGACCATGTTGAAAGATTTGAATTATTTGACCTTTGCCTCAATCAGGAAAGGAAACAAATTTGATTAAAGGGATAGTTTGGATCTTTTGAAGTGCTACAGTTGACAGCGGTCTGCAGGCCCCCAGTACCAGCACAGTAAGTAATGTACTGCTGGGAACAGGGGCAGCAGCGAAATATATTTTAGCCGCTTTACCTTGCTGTCAGAAAGCCCCTTTCCCGCGGGAAACTGAAGCCATTATCTATGCTCTCTTCAAAGCCATCAGACTCCATTGACAAAAACAGGAATTTTACCTCCCAGAACATGAGAGTTGCTGGTCTGGGGACTGCCCATTGTTCCAACAGCACATTATTCCAAAACCCCAATAGTCCGAAAAATGTCCCATTGGACCGACAGCCCGTTATCTCGAAAACATACACCTATTGCTCTGAAAATACTCTCTCTGTGCAACAAACAGAAGCACATTGCTAATTATTATGCAGAATGAGGTCATCGGACCTTCCTGATTTTTTTTCCTGGCCCCCCCTCTGGTTACTCATTGCCCTCGTTGGTTGGGTTGGTAAGGTTTAGGCATGAGGAGTGAAATTAGTTAGGGTTAGGGTAAGAATATCAAGTTGACCAGAGGCAGAGTAGTGAGGGTCATGCCTTCAAATTTGATACAGACATTGTTGGTGCCCAAATAATGCTTTTTTTTAATGACTCTGATGATCCCCTGACTGTGTCTGTAGCAGCAACAGCAGGTTTTTGTTCATCCTGTGAAATTTCAAGATCTTAAGTACTTGATGGACAGACCAAGAATGTCTTTATCAAATTTACTGGCAATCTATCGAATAATTGTCAAGATATTATAAGTGAAAAAAACTTAAATCTGAGAAAACATCAGGTCACCAAATTCTGTAGGAAGTTGGGGTATTTCAGTCTGGACCAAAGTGGTGAACCCGCTTCTTCAAACTTTATCAGCGCCTTCACACTTTTCCCTTCAGCCAATCAGACTTTGCCACAACCTCATGTTCCCAGATTAAGTTCCTGAACACTTCCTGATCAGCATAAGTATCAGGGTATTCTCACCTTGATATGGCCTTGCAATTACAAGGTGCTGAGCAAGAATAACATTTCACTGCTCTCTCTACAAAGGTTTCCATTTTAGAGTAGTAGTTATTACAGTTGTAAACAATCAAACAAAGCACCAAAGCCATGACTGATCTGGGGGCACGGCACTGTGTGGGCCTTCAAAAACAACCCGCCTACTCCTGCTTCCTGAGAGAAGCCTGGACAGTTTGGGGCTATTACTAACATTTCTTTAAATAACACCAAATCTATCAGAGATGAAGTTGGGTTGTACTTATCTTTGCCCAGCACACAACCACCACTACTGTGTCCTGGTTTTGTTTGGGGTTACATAAGAAATACAATAATATTGATTATGTATTTCTTTTGCAGCTGTTAATGAGGCATATTATTGCCTGTTAGTTTTATGTGGTTAATCCTTTTGTGCGTGGGGTATTTGGTGCGTGGGTTTGGAAATTATTGTTTATTTCGTGTCTACCAGTGCTACGTGACAAAACAAACCCCTCTGTGTAATACACATTTGTGAACAAGCAGTGACATGTGTTTCCCTGTTACTGGTGAAGGAGCGTCAGCTACAAAAAAGCAGTTTCATTGGAAAAGCACTGTTCCTGTGAAAGAGAAAAACTGATCTCGATACAATGGGATTTATTTTATACTGATGGGACTGATGGGTCAGGGTATGACTTAAATCAAGGAATGGTTGGCCCAGTGATGACAGCCTCAAGTCATCGCAAAACAGAGCAACACTATATTTGAATGCATCGATCTTGTTAGGACATGACGTTGGGCCTTATAAAGGGAGATGATCGTATTCAAAATAAATGTCGTTCTACTGTAGTCTGAACATGAAATAAATACAGAGAGGCCTTCCATGGAGGGATGATAGAACAGTCGATGAAAAGAAAAGGTCTATTAAACTCGTGAGAGCCACTCTAAATTACCCAGGGAAAAAACAGAGTTGTTTCTTAAGCCTTAGCCTATTCTAGGAAAAAAACCCGCCTAAAATAACATACCTAAAATGAATCAGGAATAGCTCCTCAACCTTAAGCCTATATAATATAAATTTCAAAGGCAATATCACCATTATAACAAAGATCCCATGGATAATGATGCATCTGAATGCACTCTCCTATTCTTTACTACAACTGGGACTGTACATTTGTTGAAAATACAGAAAGTATTGGTCAATATTTATATTTGACTGAAGAGTTCAATGCTATACAGGCAGATAAATGGAGACTACCTGGCTCCACAGAGCTGTATAACATATCCACGTCACATTCATAGCAAGTGCAACAATATATGCCTCAATGCAGCCAGCCATCAGAGGGCCACAAACAGCCAGAGCCTCCACCCGTCAATGTCAGACAAACGTCACCAAGATTGCTGCTATCTCCTCCCTCTCCCTCCCGCTGACTTACCAGCATGCCACATTTCATCGTAGAAGCTTAAATCATTCAAATCTGCCGTTTTTTGGGTGAAAATAACACATGCCCTGGTGAAATATTTTGGCAAGAGCATAGATTTATTTCAGCGTGACTGTGAAATGTGAAGTTTGATGCCTCGTGTGCCAGTTAATGGCGACTGCTGTGGTGTATCCATTTGAGGGACCTTCCGGTGCATTTGAAAGGCTGGAATTTCTTGTTTCCAGCGATACCAAGCATGTTATTGTAGACTATCGAGAGAATATAACTGATCTTTTGTATGACTTCATTATTAAAATACCTTGTAATCACAAATTTTTCTTTGGACAACATACAGTTGGTTTACAGGTTCTGAAAGCTGAAGACCCCGTGTTTTCAAAACAGTATAACATGCATATCTTTCACAAATAGACCATCTTCCATTGCAGCTTTTTGTAACTACAAGACAGGCTGCCCTCAGCGAGTCACAGGGGGCTGGTGGAGCACTGGATCTAACCTGTGTAGTGGCAGCAACAGAAAGCTTGCTGGAGTTGGGGCAGTCCCCTGAGACCAGACCCTTGGTGCTGGCGTTTGTATTGCTGGCTGAATTCGAGCTAACTGAAGGTTAGAAGGACCCTGTATCTGCAACGTGATTGACAAGCCCTTGGGTAGCTCTACTTCCTCGTGCTCTCATGTTGGACTGAGGGGCAGACTGGATGCTACAGTGGCTCACAATTGTCTCTTGAGACAGGTCTGTCATAGCATGCTCATTTCAGTAGACATCTCTACAACACTATAAATAACCTCCTTTGACATAATATCAAAACTGGTGCTTCTTCAAATTCTTGTTTCCAATCATTGAAATTCTTTTTTTGAAATTTTTTAACCAAAATTCTGGTCATGTTGCCCCTTCAAAGAGAAATTCTTGTGTTTTTCAACCCTCGTCTTATTCCCATAATTGTGGTTGTTCGGACTATGGGTTATAAAGACTTTGCACTTGCCACCTCTGTTGTAGAGATTTGGGAAACCAGTAAAACAAAGAACATCAGGGCGAGCAGTGTCAGCCTCCTAGAGCTCTCGCAGTGTGGAGAGGATTCAGAAGCAGACAAACACAGAAATCTCTTTAGTGATTTTTAACGACAAAAGTCAAGCAATGAATTGGAAAGGCAGAGGTTAAAAATTCAAAAAGTACTGGCACCGAGTCATCTGGAATAACAAGGCAAAGTCAATACTAGGTCACAAAACAAGGCTTGAAAAAGTAGCTACAGAACTTAGCATGTTCAACTAACTGCAGAGGGATCTTGCAGTACTTCCAGGGCAACGTAGCAGCTAGTCAAGCTAGCTGCATAGCCGGTTCATGTGTGAGGCTGTGAGTCCCTGTTGATTTAAGGCTGAAACAAACCAGCCATACGAGTCAAGTGTCTGAGGCAAAACTGTTAATTGCTGACCAAAGGTGGGGCAAAGCCTGGTGTCAAAGGAGAGGGCAACAAGCTAGGATCCGGCAAACGGCGATAAGCGCACATTGTTTTTAATCTATTTATCGTTCTTCGCACAATAACTTGTGTGAAGAATGATAGATAGATACCACAAACAGGTAGCTTTGTTAACAGGTTGGTCGCCCTGTAAGGATCCCTATGCAGTTAGCAAAAATAGCTAATCCAAGGGGCTAATTTCTGGGTTAACTTTTACTGGCTGGCATTTGAAATGATTTATGTAATGTTTTTTTTTTTCATTTTAGAAAGCTTAAAGAGACTCACACTGCTTACCTCATTATGTTGTTTGGCCAGAGTCTCTACAACTTTGGTAACAAGTGCAAAGTTAGCACAGTCACAACAGCCACAATTATGAGAATAAGACATGGTTGACAAATAGCAGAATTTTCCTTTCATTTTCCAGACCTAAATTAAAAGCAAAAACAGAGACTTTGAGGGCAGTTTTTCTCAAGAGGCACTCATTTTTTAGGAACGAGAGACATAGCATCAAGGGAGATAAAGAAAAAGAGAAACGTAAAATATAGGCCTTTAGCCATGACCAACATGAAAGGAAATCTGCCGCCACTGACCAAAATAAAAGTTGTCCTGCAGACTTTGAACATGCAGTTGTGGCAGTGTAAAGATATTCCAGCAAGAAAGAGACTCAAACCATAAAATCACATAAATGGTGGACAAAAGCCCTCATGTAAACATTTATCGCTGAGAGCTTCTGAAGAGAATCCTGCCCACAAATTTTACTGCAGTATTAGCCTACATGGCCTCGTGGTAACACTTGGATCAAAGTGAGGATTTTATATTAGTATATGTTCTTCTGTGGTTGTAATACCATGTGTTCAATCTTGATCTTACAGGCCTTTTTGCAGCAACTGGTGCACACATTAACTTGAAAATACATTACACACACACACACACACACACACACACACACACACACTTCATTACTTTAATATATCGATACATGTCACCCAAGACAAAGCAGTTTTTCTTAGATCTTGTATATAACATATGAAAAATTCAAGATTTTCACAGGACACCAGCGTTATTTTCTCCAAATATGGTGACTGCCAATAACTGCGGAAACCTGTAGGTACTTTAGCCTTTGTTTAGGACGCCGCTGTCATCTGCAGACCCCTCACTACCAACCTATAGACATGACCCAGACTGCCAAATATAAACACAAGCTGTCTGCAGTCATATACAAACTGCTAAAGGCTGGAACTCACATTAACACTAAATAAAATACACACACTCTAACACAAACCCCAAAAGGCACTGAAGCATGTGTCCGTGGAGTGTAATCCCTCTTAATCCGCACAAAACAGCAAACAGTCAATGGAGATAAGTGCGTATTTGTGTGTGTACTTTCTGTGTTATTGTGAGGACCATCTTGATTTAAGTAGAACATATTATGGTGTAGTTCATCATGTTTAATTGCGTAGCTCAAGTTAGTAGAGTACAGTAGGTTAGTTATGTAATAAAAGTAAGAGCATACAGAAGAAGAGGAAAAGTTGTTAAACATTTTTATAAAAGCGGCAAAAAAAAATATTGATTAGGTTCACAGTGTGTTTGGCATAATGTAAATATATATTATCCTTTAATAAGAAATATGCTACTTACTGTATTCAAATAAAATGTCACTCTGAAATGTATATTTGCAAATACAAAAAAAAAAAAAAAAAAGCAGAAATCTATCATATACTGAGCTTTCAGCTTTAGACTGCTGGGATTTGTACCAATGTGAGTCAGAGTCAGAGCCTTTTAAATAAAATTAATAGTTTCCATACATTTTTGATGTCACAATCCATTTTTCATGTTATTTTAAATTAAAATAATATAAAAAAATGCAGGCAAAATGGATTTCATGAACTGTCGTGACAAGTTCCCTTCCTCTCCAAATGTGGGGTAAAGGGTGAGAGGTGGTTCAAGCTTTCACTTCGTCGATGCAGCCAAATACAGTACATGCACTTTGAGGATTTAAAATGGTACACATATAGACACTACTGTTGAATATTAAATATTACATTTTTATATTACATGAAACTTTCAATATTAATACTACGTGTATTTAAAAAAAATAATCACAATGATATATTTATCCATCCTTTACTGCTTTACATGTTCAGAGTCCTTGGGTTGGAGCCTTTCCCAGAATGCATTGGGCAAGTACCAGGTCAGGGCTTGGGTCAGGGTTGGTTTTTAATATAAAGAGCCAAGTGTGAAGAAAAACAGAAGCTAGTTTTGTTGGTGAAGATTTTCTTGTCATCATGTTATTCAAAGTGGTGAGTCTGCAATTAGTATGTGAGTATTTTAGGATTTGTTTCATCAGCTGAGAGCTACAGTTGGTGTCTAGACCTTGTTTTTATTGCACTGAATACATTTTACTGCAAAGCCTTCTGGGCAGTCAGTGCGATTGGCTAAGGCAGCGAAAAGGACACACCCCCAAACCTTCAGATCTATATTGTTGTACATTCATAAAAGACGAGAAAAGGTCACGTTGATAGAGCTCTCATTTGGGCAAGTTTAAAATAAGGAGATTAAAGAAGAATACAGGAGTACAATCAATGCAAAGAGCAACATGCGTAGACATTAGATGCCGCGTGAAGAGAAGCCTCAAGTGTATTGTCTGCTGTCACAGATATCTCTTTGCCCATTAATGACATTCACCTTTCACATTTCACCAAGGTAAGTTTCCATATTTTCCTAATGGTGAAAGGAAAATGTAAAAGTTATGAGACATGTTTATGTACTCACTGTCAGTGTAAGAGGAACAGCTTTTGCTCTGTAATTTGAATTTATGCTGAGAAAGCTCCACCTGACAGTGCTACTGACCCAAAGCCACTTTGCAATAATGGGAAAGTCATTCCTTCACTTTTATTTGTGACTTTTTTTGTTTGTTTGTTTTGTATGGATAAGCAAGTTATTGAGGCTCCAAATTGAGATTTATAAACAGTGAACAAATCCCCTAGCTGCTTTAACTGCAATGCATTAAGATAGCAGTGGCTTCTTTAATACTTGGTGTGGAAAGAGAGTTTACAAAAATAGGCCTTGTATAAGATTTTTTTTCAATTTATTTCAGTTGCTAAGAGATTTTATTATTTTTAGGGATACGTTCTGTTTTGTGAAAAAAGTTAGCAACCAAATTAAAGCCACATTTGACCTGGGGTTACTGTGGACAATGTGTACGGCTGCCAGTGATTCATACTGTGAGCTCAATGACTACAATGAGAGTAGATACATTCATTAGTTCTGTCTCTTAAGATCTCAACCTTTTGTAAGGAAATATAAATCATCACAGATCCAGTGTCTCAGTCTTGTTTGACGTCAGTAACTATACTTCACTAACCTGCATACTCACAACTCGGATATAAAAAGACATTTTGCATGAAAAATGCAGAAGAGTTTCAACCCTCATGGCCCATTCACATGATCACTGCCACCACTACCTCTAAACCTAAATATTCCAAGAACATTCATTGCTCATATCTGTTAATCGTGTTCCCGGAACAGAGGCATATTTGAGGTGCCACAGAGGCCATTTCAGTGATAAAAAAGAGAAAACTCGATGGAGACGATCGCCAAAACACTCCGGGAGACACTTTAAGAGGCAAATGTTTTCGGGAAAGCAGCACAAAGGGTTTTCTGTCTCTCCCAGCACAGTTGTGATTTTACACTCCTGACCTTCATATACTTCATCACTATGTATTTTTCATTGAAAACCAGTTTCTGCACCCTGTATTATACGTCTTAAAAGTGGACAATTGCTTATTTCAGCAACCTTTTTTAAAAATCTTCTCACCTCCCTCTCATATCTGTACTTCCTCCTTTACTTCTACACGTCACTAAAGATGCAGGATCTTCCAGTGAAGGGACTCTTCAGCGACTCTTTGTACCCCTTTGTCTTTTCAATTCAGACCTCCATGCTTATTTAAAAGATTAAATATGCAGGGATGCTTCCTCTTGTTTCCATTTTTGTCGTCGGAGCAGAACCTTGTCCCTGCTCTGTGTTGTGGGGCTGTGGCGCCGGCAGTTGAAGTGCTTCAGCTCGGTGCTGCTGGTAGTTATGAATAAAAGACGCCTTGTTCTGTTGTAGTCTGGCCCTGCATCTGCCGGCAGCTGCTGCTTAAGTGATCTCTGAGGACCCCTGGCTGGTATTTGGGGAAGAAAGAGAAAGAATGAGAAGGAAGGAGCATGTGTGACATGGCAATTACGAGAACTTCTTTGCATTCACCTCGGTAGGTGCATGAAAAACGCCTGAATGTGAGGAATCTGTATGCGTGTGAGTTTGTCTGTGTGTGTCATGGTCTGACCAGATGCCCGTGTGTGTTACTGGTGCAGTCGGGGTTTCGCAGGGAGGGGGTTAAACTCCAGAGTGATGCTCCATGGAGCGCGAAGAGAGGAGAGGTACTCTGGGACAACACAAGCCATTCCAAATAGCACTCAGTCTGAATAATGCAGCAGTATGGAGGAGGAGGGAGGAGGAGGAGGAGGAGGAGGAGGAGGGGGAGGAGGGGGAGGAGGTGAAAAGGAAGAGGAAGAGGGTGTAAGAGAGATTGCGTAGTTAGTGGGGAGCAAAAGAGTTGCAGAACGATGCACGATGATACAGAAGAGGAGGAAGAGGACGGTAGAGGGGGCAGGAGGAGAACAGAAGGGCACAGTGGAGATGTGGAGGCAAGAAGAATAAACAAAGCAATCTGTACGTGAACAGTAGAGACCAGAAGAAAGCAAGAGAAAGAAAAAGAGGACGTAGGGAGGGAAGGAGCTTTTTCTAAAGGTCTAATAATACCTCTTCATATACAGCAAATATAAACCTGTGCACCTGCAAGAAACTACACGTATTAATACTACATGTTCTAATGATATGGCATAAATTACACAATAATTGAAGGTGGAGGCTGTAGGGTTCCGTGCACAGTTCACCACGAATAATTATTATTAGTAGTAATTTTATAAGAAGAAGAAGAAGAATTGTGTGAAATGAATGACAAGATATAAATACATTAAAAAAAAATGTATTTAAAATTTTCAATAATATTATTGGATTTAAAATCCTGTCAAAATAAACCAGACTAATAAACCTAAACACAGTGATAACTATGAGTAAGAACATTCTCATAATACTGTATTATGTATCTAAATAAGTAATCAAAAATAAGTGTTTTCCGTGCTTCAAATTGAAATAATGTCAACATCTGGGGACCTCAGAATTTAAACCAAATGCAATAAATATTATCTTTAATACACGGACTAAAAGGGGATTAGTTAGATTCTGGCAAATGTTCTGAATATGAAATAAATTCTTTTGAAAGTATTTCTAAAAATTATAATATACCAAATAATCAGTTTTATAGATACGTGCAAGTAAGAAGTTATTTAAAAAGTAAACAGATTAAAGATATACAGAATAGTCATCCATTTTTTTAAATATATAATGAACAACCACAATGGAAAATGTATAAATATAAAGAGCAATGTGTCCCAATCTCAACCCGGGAAAGAAGAAACAACAACCGATACTACAAAGGAGGAACACAAATGACAGATGATGAATGAAAACAGATGAAATTCCCTTCATTTAATTCTTTATTTTGGAGATAATTTGGAGAGAAAATAAAGATGAGATACTTTATCCCCCCAGAAAGTATTTTTCAGTTACAAAGGAAGATTAAGCAGTGTTGGAGGGACTGTAGGGGAAAGTAATGCAAACATGTTTACATCTTCTTTCATGCTAAATTATAAAACACATTTTGGTATGACGTCTTTAACTTTTCGAAAGGATTTCTATAGACAACCTACGACTGATCTTAGTAAAGATGAAAATGATCTATTCACAGTCCCAGCACTGAAACAAATAACAAAGGGTGGGAAAACACCCTCCGAGTTAAGACATTGGAAAAGTGTGATTCAAGAAGTAAAACTCAGAGAGTGACTCACAAAGTAAGAGAAGTGGAAGATATATTTGAGAAAAGCCGATTTTACATGACGATAATCTGTCACAACCTCAGACACAGGGTAGGAGGACTCAAAGGCACGACACC